>KZ652069.1:207720-222366 GCA_001010745.2 Gerris buenoi
TTTTTTTTTTTTTTTTTTTTTTTTTTTTTTTTTTTTTTTTTTTTTTTTTTTTTTTTATTGTTTGCTTATACGATGAAACTAGGGAATGCTTAATATTTAGTACGAATATTTTTCAAAATATTTAATTTGTTATGACATAAAGTTATTTAATTATTTCATTTCTGAAAATGTATTTTTAATTTAAATCATTTTAGCTACAATTATTCTCTCTTACCTCTAGAATATGTATTTATTTAATTTGATACTTTTTCATTTAATTATTTATCTAATTCAATTAACCAGTGTTTCAACCTTTCTAGTAAAGTTCAGACTTGGAGGTTAGAATTTTAATTCAGGATAAAAACCCATTTTAATTATTCCTTTGAAGAAATAGTGCTCTAAAAATAAAAGAGGAGCTCCGAAACTCATGAAAAAAATAAAATTCCCTCTAAAAAAAAAAAAAGCATCATAGATTCATAAAAAAGAGCTTTTTTGCCAGGATATCGTTCTCTGTTTCTAAGCATGTCAGGGATGAATGATTAAGTAAGAGTGGTGCAGGGAGTTTCGAACGTGACAACCATCAATGCACCACCACCGCATCTACATTTCACGAGATCTCCCTTTTTTAAGCGTGTATTAAGAGCGCTTAGTGAATAAGAATTTTATATTTCGGTAAAAAGTTAATTTTCTGTATATACCTGACGCTTTTAAGAGATGTTTGATATACAAGCTTTAACGTATAAAACATTACTTATTCTAAACTCTTCGTTTATTCTTTTTTTTTTAATTTATCTTAAATAGTCATTCCTGTCGCTCAATTGAAGCAATCCTTTAAATAAATAAACAATTCTAGGGCGTAAATTACTTGAGCAGCCGAACGCCAACAACTAAATAAACAGTTTAAATAAACTTTTAATCTCTTGCCTTAGGTCCATGCAATAATAAAGCTTTGCGAAAAGGAAACGTCCCTCGGGATTACAACGAGAATAGAAAGCGAATGAAAAGGAAAGAGAAAATCATTTGACCGAATTCAAAAAATAATTATACACAAAATCTTTAAATTGACTAAATTATTTTATAAAATGTAATTAATTTATCCATAAAAATGTTTATATTTAACAAAAATGGGTCTGATTTATGATAAAGAAAGAAACAATTATGTCGTTTAGTGAAGTTATATAGCTAGAATTTCGATTAGTGGAATAGGGAGTAATACCACACCCCTCATGGGATTGGCTGTATCTCCGAGGTCAAAGACCATTAGAAGGTCCAACCACAAACCTTCAACTCAGTTGGTTTTGATTAAGATAGGAAGAAATAAACCCTCTTAAGTTATAGAAAGGTGGTTGATTAAGCGATCTATATTTTACAGGAATCCCTGAGAAAAAAATATACTAATGGAATTTTGTCTTTAAAGTATACAAGATAGAAAACAACCAATTTATATAAACTTTGATTCCACGCAGAAATATGATGGTAATACTCTTATCACTATTTTAATTCTATTTTTTAATAACTAATAATAAACTTTTGGAGGTAAATCAAACTTCTGGTGACGAATAAAAAGTCCGTCCGAGACAACTCAGACAAACTTTATCATATCCGAGTTTATACTTAGCCCAGTATTTTCGTGTTTTCGTTGGTACATTTCATCAAAATGTATATAAACGCCTAAGCCTCCCTTAGAAAAAGAATATGGTGACGGTTGAAGTGCGCCAGCCACTTAGTCTAAAATGTCTGAAAGGTGAGGCCAGGTAAGCGGGTCACACCCACTTGTGGCCCGTCTAAACCCAAAGAACTTTGTTGTGGATTTCAAAATTGGAATCCAACAAGCCACAAAATTAGACAATAATTACAAAATAAAAAGAACTTTTTATGTACTAAGTTTTAAATCATAAATTTGAAACCCGTCAAATGCCGTAAACATGGATAATCCAAAAAACAAATAAAATAACTTGCGGATTTTTTCCGAACTAACTTCTATTCAGCAAATTCTGCTGAATGATGGCTAAAAGTATTAAAATAATGAATTGTCATCGTGTTCTGAGCTATTTTAAAAGTTTCAAATGTCTAACTACTCGGGAAGTTAGTTAAAAATCGATTGCAAGATTTGTACTGAACAAACAAACAAACAAGAAAGCAAGCTAATAAAAACGTAATAATAAATTGAAATTTACTAAATTATTATTATTTCTTTCACTATAAACTTATTGGAATGGGATAAATCCTTTATTTTTATAGAACTTTAATCCTTCATTGAAAATTAAAAAAAATTATAAATATTTACAGAAAAATTATAGAAGCCTCATTCCTTTGAGCAAACTGTCTGTTCAGGGAAGTGTATAAGGTAAAACCATTGAAATAAATGGCCAGTTTCATTTTTGCGTTCCTAGAGTTAATCACAAAGATGAACTCAATATTCACAAATTAGAGTGTGTGTGTGTGTGTGTGATTTTCTGGCTCAATTTGGATTCTGTTCTAACGAGAACATTCTACGAATTCTCCTATGCACTTAGATTTGCTAACGTTCGCCGTATCACTCTGAGTAGTTTCTTTAAAGTAATGGATTGTAAAAGCATAACATCAATAAAGTAGCCGTTTTATTTAATTATATTTTATTTAATGCTCTTTAGACCAAAAGAGAAGAAAAATTATTGTACTAAAAGTATAAACTCTTTCAATAAAAGGTAATCGTGGAAGAAACAAGCCGTGGTTAGTCATTTATGATGGCAGATAGGCGTGGCCAGGGCGTAGCCCGGATAAAGCTGTCTAACTAATGTAATATCGGTTATCGATGTAGCTTCTAAAAGGTAAACGAGACGATACCTTAGAGTTAGGGATGGGGCAGCATTGTTACTAGAGAAGGGCAACCAGGTAGACAAACAACTACCTGTGGTTTCTAACAAGTCTTAAGCTACCAAGTTCTAAATGTTAACAGTACAAACTGGCGGAGACTGGCCCTTTATGTCTTAATTAATATATAAATTCTCTACTAAAATAGCATTAATCATTCCTGGAATGTAACTGCGGAAATAGTTTTGATGAAACACTCTAATTAATTTATTTCTCAATAAAATATTTCTACCTCTTCAAAACATCAATATATGTGTAAAATAAATGCCTGTCCTGTTGTTAAATTTATTAAAGCATAGTAACTGAAAAATTTGAGATTTTAATTTTGAGGCGAGATTTTAATTTTGAGATTTTAATTTCGAGGCGCAAGCTATCGTTCGAGTTTGGCACGCTGGGCTGCTTTGGAAACTCAAGGCCGTCCTTCCTTTCACTTACTACCTCATCATTAATTCCTTTCTCACTGGAGTGGATAGGCATTTCTGTGCAAGTTTAGGAACCTCTTCCTCATCCATCTGCCCTGTAAGAGCTGGAGTACCTCAGGGCAGTATCCTCGGACCTCTCCTATATTCCTTCTACACACATGACATCCCTCAACACCCTTCCTCAGTCCTTGCCACCTTTGCAGATGACAAGGCAATCCTATCTGTCCACCAAGACCCTCAAATTGCCTCAAACAACACCCACAATCATCTTTTCCTTCTCGAACCTTGGCTAAGAAAATGGAGGATCCGGATTAACGAAGGGAAAAGTTTACATGTCACTTTTACTCTTCGTCATAGCACCTGTCCCCCAGTCATTCTTAGCCAAGTCCTCATTCCACAATCCAATACTGTCCGTTACCTTGGCCTTCACCTTGATCGACGACTCACCTGGCAACACCACACTAAGNGTTTACTGCTAGTCAAAAGAGTTTCATAATTATGTCTGTATAGTATTGTTCGTGATAGTTCTACACAGTGATCTTTTCACTCATGGTAATCATTCATGTTCAAGTACTGCCTTATTTCTCACTTAGAATGAATTTTTAATTAATAATTTACCATCATATTACCAGTATTTATACTATTGATTGTAGGAATTTGACGTGATGAACCACCAGGTCATCGATAGTTACCGTAGTTTTTAATGACGTTGTTTTCACTACTCTTCATATTGAGAACTTAAATAACATTCTAGGATAGAGATATTTACAAAATCTTATCCAAAAACAATTATCAATTATTGATGTAGCTTTCTGTATGTCATTCTTATATTTCAATTATATATTTTAGGCTCGAAAATGGCTCGAGTAGCCGAAACGTTGCCAGTTAGTATGAACCAGTGTTAGTCTTCTTTTTCTTCCTACCCTGCAAGGATCCATTAGTCACGACTTAATACTAATTTAAAAGGGTACACTTAGCATCACATTGACAATTTATATTTATTATCATACAACTTATAGTTATTATTACATATTTTTTAATTTTATTTATCTATTTAAATTCTATTTTCTGATTATTTACTTATTATTTATTTATTTAAATTAAATTTATATTCCCTTATTATTATTCTAAATTCTTAAATTTTTATCATTGTCAATAAATTAATTCCTCATGCCGAAAGGAGTAGTCAATGGACTACTGCCTTTCTCAAGTAATTCCATGTCCGAAAGACATGTATTTATCAATAACACTTATAACATTTCTTTTTTATGTAGTTGTGTTACTCAATAAAGTGAAAAAAAAAAATGACTGAACGTTTTAAATTAAATGGCACAGTGTTAAATAATGACACTATTATCGAACATTCATCTCTCAGGTACTAAATATTATTCTTTATTTTATAATGATAGAAAACCAGGTCAAGACAAAATTAATTCTTAAAAATTAACAAAATTCTAGAACCTTAATTATTACTTAAATAACTAATTAATATGCTGTAACACGACGACACGACATACATCCTGGTAAGTGACTGGGAAAAGTTTGCCTAATTCTTTTTACTTTACTTTCTTATGTACTCTACTGTATTTAAATTCGAAAATATCTCAATTGAAAAAAAAAATAATAATAAATAAATAAAAAGCGTAACAGGTGGTTCTTTACTTTTTACGTTCTCACATAAAGAGAAAGTATTGTGATAGCACGATTAGTTGATTTTGACATTTTGATGGATTTACACGATTTGAGACCCCGTGAGTCCAAAATAGTGGGGTTTAAAAAATGACTGCCTCTCGTCGGTCTGTCATCTGTGCGGACACAGATTTTGACGAAATTGAGTAATATGTTCAGAAAAATCATACCCTGAGGCGTAATCGAGAAATGAATTTTACCTCCAAATTTGGGGGTGCAACTACCCAAAAATTCTAAAAAAAATAACTCGACATCCGTTTCCGACGATTTTGATTTTGGTCCTTATATCGGACCGATTTTTGTTTTGATTTCGAAGAACGAAGAATTCAGACAGAAAATTTATAAAAACCATTTTTGGAGTCAGGGAACCTCAAACCATGATTTTGATTAAGAAGGATCTAAAATGTAGTCCATTTAAATATGAATTTAACTAAGTAAGTCGTTTTCTCGAGAAAAATCTAGTTTCCGAGATATTGATGGCTACGAATCTGATTTAGCTAGAAAATCGAAAAAATAAAAAGTAAACAACTGGTTGAACACTTTTTAAATTTGTTTAAAAATAAATTAATTAAAATAGATATTGCTAGTTTGAAATTCACACATTTTAAGGATGGGAGAACCAGTTGGAAGAGGTGCTGTTTATTTATAATAAATTTGAATTCTTTTATTTAAAAAAAATAAATAAAAAATAGATAGCCTATTGCTTTCCATTTGTAAAATTCGTTACCACCAGGTCAGCATAGTTTTTAAGTGATACTAGCCCAGCCCGCAGAAAGTAAAAAAATGTTTGTGCGCATACATAGAAGAAGCCAATGGTGCAGAATCTTAAAATTAGTATAAAAAAGATTAAAAAAAAAAATTACCCCTGAAAAAAATTTACTATACCCCTGTAGAGAGTTCCAGCCACTTCACTCATCATATCGCGAGTATGACGTGATCAATAGTAAGCCATATAAATCAGAGCGTCACGGCGAGGAATCGAACCCACGATCTCGTACCACTCATGATTCAGTGATGGCCGAGTAGACGTCGTAAAGTAATTTAACCCACACGGTCACGCTGGCTCTCGGTATAAAGTCAAAGTTTCTACTATTGGACTTAGTGCTCTCTCCAAACTTTTAGTTCGTAGGTTAAACAGTGGTTTTGTTTTTAAGGGAAGTTTCTACATTCTAACTAGTAGACCAAGCAGAAACAAGTATGTTGTAGAAATAACCGTATTTATCTTTTAATGAAAGTACACATGAGGTCGTGGCTAATTACTAACATTTCATTTGAGTGGCAGACCACTTAAGTGCAGTACTCCCCTGTCCTGTTCATCGTTTTAGTAGCGCGATCTCTTATATTTGTACGATTCATAATTACTGTCGTGCTCTCGCTTGCGTCGTCGCAATGTGCACCTTGATATATTATTGTGTGTTAAAAGGGTGAAGAACTTGATAGCATAAACCTTATTTTCGATTTCTGTACAATTTAAAAAGTACAATCCAGTAAATTTAGATTGAAGCATATATTGCGAGATAGAATTGCAAGTTTAGTTTAGTATGGTTATAGATGAGTAAAGGGAAATCTGTTAGGGGGCAAAGCAACGGTCCGACAAGGCTCCCACCTCATCGTGTAAATTCTGTTCAAGCAGAAACACTCGTTATTATGACTGATGTTACTCGCTTTGTTCACCTCTCCATTTCAATAGATCGATTTAGCTTAATCTTCCTGCTAGCCTTCCAGACCTTACTGACCTTTTGATAAAGCTACAATATCCACCCTGTCATGCATTACTGCTATATCACTATCGAATCAATTTAAATCACATTTCCCTTTCACATTTTAGTTTCACTAAACATTCCTTTTAGTCCTTATCACGCATTAAAATATAAGCCATAGCTATTAATCCCAGATTAAATATGATTAAGTTTGCATTGCATAAAACTCTACTTCAAATTTAATTTGTAACTTTCTCAGCCTCAAAAATGAAAGAAACTCAGGAATGACATAGAATATGTAAAAAATATTAATTATGATCCAACCTCTTTTAAGTTATAACTATAACTTCTCTCCAAAAAATTATATTTTTGTAGTTCTAATATTATTCTTCATAAAATGTTCTAAATTTATTGCGTTCTATACCTTCTATATTGATATGATTAAATTGCTTGTACTACCGATACTAATACTAACTTATTCTAAATTAGACAAAGACTAATCCCAAACAAATTATTTTCTTATTAGAAAAACCGTATAAACTTAAAATATTATTGATTTATCTTTAAGATCTTTGTGCTTAGAAATACTGGCTCAAAACTTTAAAATGTAAAATTATTAATAGACAGCACTAACAAAAGCTATATAACAGCTGTATTCAGTAGTGTCAATCTTATGAAATATTTACCCATGGTTAGCTTAAATGCATTTTTAGCTACGGCTCCAGCGATTATAATCACTATTATTCCATAGAATAATGGTTATTAGTTGACCCCCCAGACACATTAGATTCTTGTTATCTCTCATGTTGGTTTAGCATTTGCCTCACTTTCATGGAATCCAAAACCCAATGAAAACTTAAACAAGCGATGAGATCAAATTACTTTGGCTTGATCTACATTTTCTATAAATTAGCCATGGGATATAGCTCTTATTGTTTTTCCTTTTTAGATCCTTCTCGAAACTCTTATACCTAAGGTGATGTGTTTGGCCACGTCCATCACGTTTATTTTATTTTATTTTCATTTAGAGTGAGTGGGATGTAGAAATAAAAATAAAAAATCGGTCCAAGGCAACTCAGACAAACTCCAGTGTTTTCCATTTATTAATTTTCGTAGGTACATTTAATTATTATTGAACATTATATCAAAATGTACCATAAAAATAACTAAAGGTATTTTTTTAGGAACTAGATATTCCCCGGGAAAACGGCTTATATTGTTAGATTCCTATTTAAATGGACAATATTTTATTTAAAAAAAAAAAAAAAAAAAAAAAAAAAAAAAAAAAAAANTAATCGCAAAACTATTTTCAAGAAATATCTGTTATTCACGTTTTTTCAGAGATTTGGGGGTAGTGTATACTAGACTGTATAATAGACCATGTATGCCAAATTTCGTCAAAATCGGCCTTATAATTTAGGCTCCACGTTACTGCACAGACGACAGACGAGAAACAGACCACTATCAATAACCACTTTTTTGGACTCAGGGGACCAGAGTCCAAAAAAAAAAAATTTTTAAGTCCACAAAAATATCAAAATCAAATTTTCATAACAATTCTTTCTCTTTATATGGGAAATTTAATTTTTTTTTTTTATAACCATAATAACGTATAACATGCTTAATATTCTACGAAACACTAAAAATTATATGGATGCTAAAACTTCCCTGTGATTTTTTCATTTATTATTATCAAGGTTATTTCCGTATAGTGTATTATACTTCAATATTAGTTTAATACACTTTAATATTTATAATACATCCCAAACTCACTTCAAAAATCAGTGTCTGATCCTTCATAGTGGATTATAAAGTATTATTATATTTTGTTCATAACATTGTAGAGCAAATTCACACAAAAATATATTTTCTTTTTCTGTTTGCTTCTATTTATTTTCCTCCATTATATTTCGAGGCCTAAGGAATAAGGTTCGGCAGTGAAGTTAATGTGATAGTAACATGGAATGTGGCTCGGGGTTTGTATTGTACCAACACATGTTGTTTAGTTTATTTAGTAGAGAACACTGGTGGACGGCCCTGCCGACATATTAGCAGACGCCCAGGATATGAGAGTAGAGGATCAAAGAACATTGTGGACTTAACACAACCCAGCTTCCGTTTATATAATGTTACCCTGCTTCACAAGATAGTAGTCAGCTTATATGATACAATATAATATAACACCCTTATTACAACCAAGCCATATATTACGTTTAATTGTAATTAAAAATAACTTAAAGTTGGAACACAGCTGGGATATTTAGAGCATCATAAACTATTTCTGGCATTTATTCCAATCTACTTGCACCTTATTTACACAAAACTTGATAAAAGACAACTCTTTTTTACTTTATTTTAACATAATTGCTTTTTCATTATAAATAGAAACAGATTAAAAGTTCATTTACCGGAGTTTTTTTCTTGGATATTTCCCCTAAATTCTTCTTTGGAGAAAATATAATTTATTACATTTAATTTAATTTTGTTGACTTTTATAATAAGTGAAGACAACAGTCATTTTTGTTTTTCTTAGATAAATCCGTTGAGATAAAAATCAAAAATTATCTTTAATGCTTTGTTTAACATAATTTTATTTTTACCTTTAATTTTTTATAAAGTTTTTAAAATGTACTTCATCATCTTCGACCTCACTCTTATCAGTATCACACACTTATCATTAACTTAAATTGTTATTTCTATTTTAGATTCCATTAAACACTCAAGCTATTAAACTTTCGAAATTACAGGTATGTAGGAATATTAGATTTAACAGATGAACATCGTAAAGATTACCTATTATGATGCGTTGAATCAATGTTGAAGGATAATTACATATTACATTTGATTTAGATTAAAAATAATCACTTAGCTTAGATGACTGTGTGATCAGTAAAAACGTCAAAGGGCTTTCCTTGTCTAAATTTGAAAAAGTAATAATAATCTAGATTCAATAGATAAACGAAAGATAATATAGATTCAATCTATAAAGGAAACTGTGATATGTCAAACACTAACAGCGCATTATATAATGATAAAATTATATGTAGTGTAGGGGCATTTGTCAATAAAACTAAGTCAAAGGGATTTTGGAAGAAGCAAGTATGAGATTGGTGGCGATGGATACAGTAATGAGCTGTAGAATCATGTACACCCGGGTGTTTTGGTCCCAAGTGTGTCCGAGCCGGTGTATGAAGTCATATTTCCAAGATGGCGAAGAAGTTGATTTTATCATGATTTTTGTGAGAACATTTTTTATTCAGAACAAGACAAGGAACAAAAAACGTCCTTACAACAAATGTCGTAACTATTACCGTTTTAAAAATAAATGCATAACAATAAAAAAATAAGTGGAAATCAGTACATAAACATAAGTGCTATAAAGGAAAATAATAATATTCAAAATCCCACGGAATTACATAAATGCCCCTGAACTAATAGGGGATAATTTGGAATTTAAATCGGGATAGAATATAGTTTTACAAAACTATTTCTTAAACATAGTAAGACGAACATAGTATACGAATACATAACATAGTAATGAACATAACATAGTATACGATAGTACATAGTTATACGAAGAATTTAATTCCAATATTATCTAATAAACGGATAAATTCTCCAAATCGTTAAAACGTGAAAATCCGCCATATCCTTATAACAAGTAAATCCATAAAATCGAATTTTGAACTACATATCACAATACATTTTCTATATACTAAAAGATTATGAGAAAGAAATATTGTATAAGTTATGCGTTGAATTGACTAAATTCAAAGTAATGTTGGTCAATGAAACCAGTTATAGTTTTAAATGACAAAACAGCGAGATTTGATATTTTATTTGTTTTTTTTTTGTTCTAATGCATGATTTTTCTCATTATGTATATTGTATATGCAACATTTCATCGAAACTGATCCAGTACTTCAGACTTCACGCGTCTGTACCAACAACAGACGAGAGATACAGAATTTTTTAAACAACACTTTTTTTAGCCTCAGGGGACCTCAAGACACACCCACCAACATCATCTCAACATGACCTACCCCTTAGAGTGTGATAACATATTCCTAAGTTCAGACCCTCTACCCCTCGTTCGGTGTTCACCTAGTCACCATTATGCGTGGGTATCTACTTGTGTGAAGTGGCGACTAACTGGTTGTTTATGCCAATTTTAAGGTTTATACAGCTAATCGAGTGACACACTAACCACGTGTCATCCATTACATATATAGTTGCATAAGCCTTTTGGCATGCCCCAAGCCATTAATGGGCTGGGAGTCTACAAAAGGAGGACATAATATTCTGACTATGTACTATGTCTTTAGAGGACATAGTATTCTAAAGATGCTCAAATTTATTCTACTTTGTATTCTAAATATGCTCCGAAGTATCCTATTTAGTATTCTAAGGATGCTCTCAAGCATAGTAATCTGTAACATAATTTTACTGCATATGAACTATTTAATTTATTTATGACCTTATGTAAATCGTGTCACATATAAATTGATCTTTATGTGTGTAAAGATAAAGCAGTTTATTATTGTTCGTCAATTCATTTCTCTTCATAATCTTTAAGAGAAAGGTAATCGCCAAATTCTTTTATCATAATTTTTTTTTAACTTTATTCTAGGTAGAACTAGATTCATGATTACGATTCAAGACTTTTGTTACCTTTTTTTTTTTTTTTTTTTTTTTTTTTTCAAATCAACAAGCGGCAAGTAAATGAGAAAATGCTATTCATGTTTTGAATAATTGCTTGATTAAACAATAAGCTGGAAAAGGCAAAAAAAAAAATAAGAAAAAGTAATTAATTGCATAATGAAGCAGCAGATTGCATTGTGTTCGTATAAAAACAGCTGTACAGCATCTTGATTACCAACAACGGACAATAATGTATTTGAAACAATTAATTATTCATACAATTCAGTGATATCGTGAAGGGGGTTCTTTCTCTCTATTCAACCCTGTTCCTTAATTTTTAAGTAAAAGAATACTAAATTAGAGAATAAAAAAATTCTGTAACTCCGAGAGATGGCAGTGGACAATTTTATGTTTTAATCATTGTCTATCATTTCTATATAGTTGGAACTTTCTTGTTTAAATAAAAAAATGTTGTCGGAGCGTATTACATTAGTGATGTACGAGTATACCTATATTAAGACGAAATTATATTTTTTAAGAAATCTAGTTTTTGTTGAAATAAGTCAAAATTGATTTGTTTTTTTTTTTTTTTTGCATAAATACAAGTATCAATTGAGCAAAATTTGAAGAGTGCAGACGGTCTAAATTAATTACACATAAATACTAGAAGGTTTTAATTAATATAGTACCATATGTCCGCGACATAATATCCATTTTTTTAAAAAATAATATGAGTACTTTTATAGATAGTGTTAGCAACAAACATCCCGTCAATTACTTGCCAATAAGCTACTAAAAGTGTTTCTTCGGCCAACTTCAGGCACTCCCTTCTTTAATAATAGGGTAGCGGGAGGGGGGCATTTTTTAAAAACTTATTTCGGGGGTAAAATGTCCGCTATTTTGGAAATGCGATATATATATTTGTGATCTAAATTTCAATACCTTTAAAATGATACCCCACTCAAAAATGACAAAAAATAAAAATATTGCGATCAGTTCTCGTATTTAATTTGTAGTTTTTAAGTTTGCAATATTTTTTCTATTTTCGGGCAAAAAAGTTTAACTTGTGTATCAAATTTCAAATCTCTAGCTATACTAGTTCGGGAGTTACACTCTAAGATACGTCGGACGGACGGACGGACTACCAAAAGCATAAGGGTTTCTAGGACCACCTCGAAACCCCAAAAACAATTTGAGTACATGTGTAAGGTAAGCTGACATGGCAGAAGGTTAAATCTTATAACACGGGACTAGCAATGGCTAAATGTACCTACCATCGAAATCTAACAAATTTTTCTTGATGTCTGAAACGGATTTATTACAATGCTTCATTACCTTATAGGTAAGCTCGGAATAAAAAATTATAAGTATATATATAAGATACATTTGGTCCTTATTAATTAAATTTTCAAGGTGATCGCTTCGCTGAAATGGGTGCAAATGTCTTCTTATGATCGGCAGTTTTTCTCTTCTTATGATCGACAGATGCTCTTGAAGAATGAGTAATATTATTCAATCATGGCTGGCCTCAATTGATGGAACCAGAAGGTGAATTGGCTTATTATTTTAAATATGAAAAACAATGTTACACTCAATTATGGTTTGTTATATTAGATTAAAATCATTTTAATCCCGAAAAATTTAGAAATTTAATTATTTATTTATTTATTTATTGCTTTATTAGGGTGTCAGACAACTAGAAATTTAATTATTATTAAGAGGCTTCATGAGACTCTTATAGACGAAACAAAATCGGAAATTAAATAATAATTAAGTATGGAAGTTGCCAGTCTCTGTTATTATTGTTCCTGTTTATTTGTTTGCAGTTTGGAATACAAAGTGAGAACTTGAGTTGTTGTAGAATGGGTGCAAGTGGAGTTGATTTCATTGCAGGAAAAAATGTTTTTATCATGAAGATTTTTGCTTTATTGTTCTCCGTTGGACAATGTTAAATAAAGAATATGAAAAACCAATTCCATCAAGATCAAGTATAAACGTCGAGCAGAAGTAAAATCGAAATATTAGAGAACAATTTACTATTTACCTTATTTTCAACGTCACAGCCGAGAAAAAAGCCAGTTGGCTAAGGTCCAGTTCAAGGGAGCTAAAGTAGTAAAAGATCTGATTGTGGTGCTGCAGAAGGGCTTATGTGATATTATGAGTATTTTACCCTTCTTGCAAGAATATATTTTATTTAACAATCACGATGAAAATATATAAAGGATCTAAAATTTAGGGGACATTTTTTTTTACAAATAATTCACCGCCTGGAGAAGATTAAATGATTGTATTAGATGGATTGTGATTTACGTCTTGAACATTATAAAAAATCTACTTACCCATCTCATTAAATAATTATTTTTTAACGAGCCGTTAAGCCTGTGGAAAGAGCTTGATTTTATATTTCGAAAATAGTTAAGCAAATTAATTTAGATAAGTTATTACATTATGTATATGAAGCCCAACAAATAGAAATCCTACCGCGGGTTTCCGCAAGCCGAGCGAATTTCCATTGGAAATTTGTAGTTCAATGTTGTGTATAGTTATTTCATAACTACTACCATTGTGTAAGTTATTTTTAAGTTAAGAAAATTTAAAAGAAATATTTTAGTTGGATTAGGGTTTTTAGAATATTGCTTAGTTAAACAGAATTCTAGTAGTTATGAAGGAAGTCTAAACTACACGGCATTGAACTACAAATTTCCAATGGAAATTCGCTCGGCTTGCGGAAACCCGCGGTAGGATTATTTTAAATCTTTGCTGATTCATCTGGAGGGGTTAATGACGTCATAAATATCCCATTTTCAGAGGGGATCCTCGTCTCAACAAGCTTGATTTTTCGGTGCAAGTTTCATTTTGATACGTCAACTCGTTCGAGAGCTATCGTGCTCACAAGAAATCCCCAATAAATTATTACTATTGTCATTATTATTAACATTTTGTATAAACTTTTATAGTTTATCGAAAGTAACCCGATAGCCCCAGGTTAATTTCAATCGTCTGCACTCTTTAACTTTTGTGAAAATGATACTTTATTTAATGTAAAAATCAAAATAATTTGGACCGATTAAAAAACGGTGAAACAATTAAACAAATTAGACAATAATGGCATGTAAAAGCATAAAATCAGTAAAGTTCGTGATAGAATTATAAATTATATACCATCATCTAGGCCGATGGGGAAGGTGTTCACACCTGGGAAATTAGGGGGTCTCCCTAATTACCTCCCTCCTGCACAAATTTGTTTGCAGTCTTAAATAAAGTCCAAATACTTTTGAATGTTTGATAGTTGAAGAGCAGGTTGTTTAGTCCAGTTACAAGTTGCCTGGTTATTTTAACTTAAAGTATATTACTCCTACCCC
>KZ652069.1:231798-260430 GCA_001010745.2 Gerris buenoi
GGGAGCACACTCTATTTATTATTCCATAGGTTATTGACTCCTCTTCCAAGTTTTTAATTTTTAGAAGGGGGGGGGGGGGGGGTCACCCCCAGGCCCCACTGTATTTAATTGTTTTAAGAAGTAAGTAAAAGTTATGATTTTGTTTTTTACCAACCCCTCCCCCTAATAATTTAATGAATAAATAGAGGAATGTAAAATGTCGAAGGGGGTGTCACAAATCTACGGAAAAATAAATAGTGTGTACTTTAAGGTCAGAAATTCCTAATCAAAGAGTTCTTGCGCCCCCCCTCACCTACTTTATTTTTCATAACCTAACTTTGAGCGCTCAAAATCGGATAGGGTAGAAAAGTTTGAAGTCAATTATTATTTAAAATTTAATGAAGAACAAATTTTTACATAACCATAATTCTTCTAATGTGAATACTTTTCGAGATATTTGGTAAAAACTGAAAAAGCGCCTAATGCTGCCTCCCTAGGGAGGCGAGCTTCCCCCCCCCCTACCCTCGGACACTTTTAGTATGTTAGACAGGAAAGCCAATTTTCAAAACTTTTGGATTTATTGCAAGTTATATCCGAATTTGACTAGACTAAAGTGGTTTAGGTTCTTAAGTAATGAACATGGAAAATACAAATTTCCATTTTTTGGTTTTTTACAACTGCAACACAACTATTTTGTCTACAGGTTTTATTTTGCGCTTGAATAAAAGCCAATTAAATTTACTACAACTTAATTTATTATGACTTTTCTTGTAGGGTTAAGGTTTTATGCCGATATTCGCCTCGAAACGAGAGCACAATTTAAAATTTTCATTTTTTGGGAAACACTGCTAATTTTTGAAGTGTCATATCTCGGTAACTATTAGACGTACAGAATTGTAGTTGGACTTAAAATGAAGCCAATTAAATGTACTACAACTTATGTATTATGACTTTTCTTGTAGGGTTGCGGTTTTATGCCGATATTTGCCCCGAAACGATAGCAATATTTAAAATTTCTATTTATTGAAAACAAAAATTCAATTTTTAAAGTGCCACATCTGGAGAACTATTGGTCGTACAGAGTTGTCGTTGGACTTAAGTTGTTGTAAATTTATTGCACTACAAAGCTAGTATAAAAAATTAACATCGAACAACGCATAGTTTACGAGGTATATAGCAACAATTGATTTTTTTTTCAGTTTTTGAAATATTACAAAGAAACTTTAGGTGGGCCTTTTTGGGAGAGGTTTAGGGATTCAATTTTGAGCGCTTGTAACTCAAAAACTGTTAGAGCTAAAAAAAATGTTTATCAACCTTTTTTGTATAAAATTTAATGAAGTTTAAATATGTAGATAGACTTTTTTCGCTAGAGTCCGCAGTTTTCGAGTTATTCAAGAAAAACATGGAAAAGTGACCTTTAGGAGCCCCCCCAGCCCCCCGCTCGCCCCCCACCGGTGGGGATTATTAGTATGTTGTTCATGGCACCCCTCCTTACCACTGTACAAAAATTGGCGACTACACGAATTATTTCCCCTATTTTTCCTTCATTGACTGGACTATTGTCTTCGCCAATGTATTCGGTATTCTATGGTCTGGAAGTTTTAACACATTTATTATATATCTGATATGTAGTTGAAAGGTGTAATAGAGGAAGGAGTCCGGTTTCAATTTGTAGAATATAATTAGGCGTGTAAGTAGGAAGTGAAAACATTTTTTTAAGAAACCATCTTTGTAATGTTTCGATTTCCTCAAATTGCATATAGCCCCATACCTGAGCCCCGTAGCATACTGCTGCGCGTACTACAGAGTTGGAGTAACCTACATAATTATTAGGACTGAATTTCATGTTTCTGTAAGATTAAATTTAGACTAAGTAACTTTTTCAGCGAAATGTTTTGATAATTATAGCTTTGACGTCATGGTCATACCAAACACTGGTTAACTACATCTATTGTTTTACTAGCGAAGTGCCACCTTTCCTTTCTTCTTAATTTACCTCCTTTTCTAAATACTACAATTTTAGATTTCTCCAAATTTACTTTTAAATTCCACATAGTGCAATACGTTTCAAGCTTACTTATCATTTGCTATAGTATTAAAGAGTGATTGCTTATTATGACCAAATCATCTGCGTAAGCTAGTAAAAATTTAAAAAATTAAAAATAAAGTAGCATAGTAATGGGTACATAGTAGTGGGCATGGGGCATAGTAGTGATGGTAGTGTCTAGCATTGTTAAATTACCTACTTTCATACCTCCTTCCAGCACGTCGTGCATATCATTTATAAAAAGAGAAAATAATATAGGGCTTAATTGGCAACCTTGCTTCAGACCTGTACCTGGGTAAGTTTTAAAGGCTTCTGTGACCCCCTCCTTACACCATACCCCTGACTTAGTAGCTTTGTACAGTCCCCTTAACAGATTAATAAATTTAGTTGATATACCTAGGTTGAATAATTTATTAAAAAAAAGAAAAAAAAAAAAAAAAAAAAAGCGCGTTCCTATCCACTGAGTCGAAGGCGGTTTTTAAATCAACAAAAAAAGCATATAACCTTTTATTGTCTCGCTTCACTTTCAAATCTATTATTGAGACCAATGAAAATATGTGATCCAGGATGCAATATCCTTTTCGAAACCCTGCCTGATTCACAGGATATTCATTAAGTATTGCATTGTTATCTACCCACATAGCCAGCCTCTCTAGCATTATTCCGGTGAAATGCTTTGCAATGCTGTCAAGAAAAGAGATTCCTCTGTAATTTGCCACATCATGAATATTTCCCTTTTTAAACAGTGGAAAAATAATTGATTGTCCAAACGATTCTGGCAAATCTCCATTTTCGAACCTATATCGTTAAAGACCTTTAACACTTTATTTAGTAAACCAGGCGGAGAATATTTAAAAAATTCATTAGGTATACGATCTGGCCCAGGTGCCTTATTAAGTTTTAAAATTCTTTAACTCCGTGTAAGTTGCTCATAAGTAATAGTAGCATCAAGCAGCGGATCGCGGGTGAGATGCGAAGCGAAATGTACGGTAGCATTATTAGATGGAGCCTTCAAAATCTTATAAAAATGATTTAACCAGTCATTCGGTTTTATTTTTGTACTTATCTTGAACGGCTGAGAACGTAATGGTTTTACAACAAGCCGAAATTCATGCAAATTTTTTATGTTTACCAGCTTGTCCCCTAATTCATTATAGTAAGTTCGCTTCCCCAACACACGTATTTCCTTATAGTCACTTTCAGCCTTTAAGTAGAGTTGTTTGGTGAAGTCTGTGTTATTTTTCCTATAAAAGTTAAACATCTTAAATATTTTCCTTCTAAATTTAAAGCATTTTACATCTGCCCAGGGCTGTTTACTCATAAAAAAGATTTTCTGTTTCACCTATTCTTTTACCTGCGGCAGTTTAAATTAATTCGGTTATATTTTTAATCTGCTCTTCCGGGTTTAAATTTAGGTTATCTTTTTCCTGCTCTACTAATCATGATTCCAACATCCTGCTATAAGCCTATGCTTTATTTGGACACCATTTAAGTTTCGGTATTAGGGGAAGTACTTGAATATCGGATATATTACTGCGCTCATTGTTGAGACAGAAGCATATCGGAAAATGGTCCGATCTAAAATCATTACAAACAAAAAAATCATTAACCCATTGGGTGACAGATGCAGAAACACAACAAAATCTATCACGGAAGAATCATTTTTATTAACGAAAGTTAGTTCGCCTTCCGGGTCACCTGGACTTTTCTTCGACTTCGGGGTTTTCATCACACAAATCTACAAAAGTCGAACCTCTGCCATTAAGTTTTTGATCTTTCGAATTACATATGAAAAGAAGTGAAATCCCAACAAAAACACTTTTGTAAAATACCGGTGTCAGGCCTTGTCTGCCCCCCACCCCGTCTCTACTCTCTGTCCCTCACAAACTCAAACTTTTCTTTCCAAAATCAGTCTAAACATTTAAATTTCAAAACATTCTCTGACTTGGCATCTACGCAGCACGAGGATACCAAGATGTATACGACAATGCATACAATTTTATTTCAATAAAATCTTAATTTAAATCATAGGAAAATTTAAATTAAATAACAACATACTGTTAAACATTTCTTCTGATTAATTGCCAGGTCATTTCTTAATTTTGGAAAGAAAAGTTTGTGTTTGTGAGGGACAGAGAATAGAATAGGGGGGGGGGGGTACAGACAAACAACATGACTTACTTGAACTGAACAGCTTAGCTGATAAAGGACATCTTGCCTAATAATCTCCTCACCATAGTAGCACCTGAGTTCGTGAGAAAATACAATTAATCTCTGAATCTTTACATTACGTACTGCGACCTGAGCAGCAGTCGTCTTTATTGTAGTCTTCTCAAAGAGGAGTAATAAGTATGTTTAAACAACGAAATATCATAATGTATTTTTATTGACTTACTATGTATAAGAGTCCTTTCCCTGTATTTATGTTTTATTGTTTTTATGTTTGTGCTAAAAACGTCAAATAATAGATGTTGTCTCATGGTTTATTTTTAAGTTATCTATATAAGAGGTTATAAGGAAGATAAAAAAAAAATCTTTGCCAACTGTCGCATTCGAAGAAGATAAGAAAATTTGACATCTGTCGCCAGCATGGAAGACTTAATCACTCATCATTCCCGTCTTTCTAGCGCGACGTGAACGTCCCCGCTATGTAAACGCATCCGGCATCCGGCGCACACGGCCCCGAGTCGCCACCGCCGGCGTAACCGTGAGCGGAGGAAGAGTTGAATATTTGATACAAAAACTCTAAATTTTAAGATGGGTTGGCCGTCTGTAGAATTTTGTGGGATGGGGTGTTGGCTCCAGGATCCATCGACTTACTTCTCTATTTTTAGCTACTTGAATTATTAATGTAACGTAATAATTATTATTAGTGGATGATTCTTATAAAACCAAAATAAATCTATTGCATATATTATCATCTAGACTAGCTAACTTTGAGCCATTAGGAAACTAGAGAAATCCCTTAAACCTACAATGCTTTTGGACCAATGAGAAAATCCATACCACTAGGTAGTTCCTAATTTAACTCCTGAAATTTGCCTTCACTCACCGAAGCTCTATCCGTTTTGGTTTCTTAGAGACTAATATAAAGCAAATATTAGTTTTCAGCTGTTTATTATGAAAAGCTTTAACAATTTGGCTCCTTTATTTTCGTCCCCTTTGGTATAAAATTTAATTAAACCAATCCTTAGAGACTTCTTACCTCCCAAGGAGTAAAGAGGAGTCCTTAACATGTCAACTTATTACTTTATTCAATTGTAAATTCAAAAGCTCTTAAGAACTTATATTGGAAATTTACTAAATTGCTATATGATAGTATTAACCTCGAAAAAATTATCAGAATATATTATCTTAATTTAATTACCTAAATATTATTTCCTAAATAACATTTTCTTTTAACAAAAAATAATTTAAATAAAAAAGGAAAACAATTCGGTATTAATCTTTTCTACTATTGGTTCTTAACAGACTGATTATGCAAGGGTCTAGGAGAGGTGGAATAGAGCTGTTTGTTTCTAGATTGGATGGTAAAGGATCGGCCTGGTTTGGCAAGCAGTATGAATAGATAAGGGCAAGGTTAGCTTGGGCTGGATCCCCATACAGGCCCGGGGGAATAGAACCCCGCCTCTAACCACATCTCCGATAAAAATCTATTTTCAACAAACTTTCTCCTTTATCCCCGACGCAACCAATGAAAATTTTCCACTCGGGAAAACACATACACAAAAAAATATCAATTCATCTTTTTATAACATAAACTTCTTCAAAATTGTACTATTTTTAGTAATAAGTAAATATGTAAATTGGCATAAATCTATCAAGTATGTAGAATTAATATAATTTCAGCATTATGATTAACTTAATCAACGTCAATCAAATCACTCAGAGATAAAGAAATAAGTTTTGAATATGAGTGTTTGTTTTACCAATAAGCCAATAATTTTGAAGAGGGAAGTACTTCCGCGAAGTATTCTATCAGATTTTCACTAATTTCTTCTTTAAGGTATTTTTGTATTCTGTGTCTCACGTAAGAGTTTGTTTCTTAATCTTTAATTTTATCTTCTTTTACTATCACCAAGTAGGTACTATTACTATAATAATATCCCAAAAATGTTCTTTATTCTTACCTTAATTTTTATATTTTCACTAATAATTTTTTTTTGCCAAACAAAATATTAGCTGTGCCGAATGAAAAAAGTCCAGTCATGCACCATGACTTAATGAGCGAATTTTCAAAGAAATCTGCGTATAATTGGCTTATGATAATATAGAAAAATTTTGGCTTAGAATTGGATGGGGGAAAAAAATTTTTTGGATACACACGGGTACGGGCTACAAAAGTCAAAATAGTATTTACCCTTCAAGATACACATCGTTGGAAAGCTCTTTAAGAGTACAGTAATTTTTTAATGTACACTTTTATCATATTTTCATATTAAAGGGGGGTAAAATTGAAAAAAAACACGATTTTATGCTATTTTGGTCCAATTTTGACCCCTAAATGAACTCCAAAAATTCTGGCAAACGAACTCATCCTTTCTTTTGATATTATTGCAATTTTAACATTTTTTTGAAATTTTTAAGGGCATCCTAAGGGGGGATATCGTCTCGAGTGACACATATATACATACATACATACATTAAAAAAAGTGTTAAAATTTAGGGATCGATTCAGAATGGCCTGAAACGGATTTCCATGAAAAAAAATTTCAAAAATTCGCATTACAAAAATTTTAAAGCCATTGCAATAGCTTAATTTTCTTCGAAAATTCGCTAAAAGAATAATATACTATGTACATGGGATTATATACATCAGTTTAGATTTATAAATAACTTTGTTCACATTTGTACTTAACTAATTAAATTAAAGTATGTTTCAAACAATTGTGACATTTTCCCAGTCCCTATAGTCTTGGTTAAAAGACAATCCTCCTCTTCTTCTTCCTAAATATACTTTTATTCTCCTCTTAATAGGACCATTGTATGAAGAGTTGCTTGGATGTAGAGTGCCTTTACCACTCGTTTTGAGAATAGCTCTTTGCAACTGGAACGTAAAGTGGAGAGTATAACCAGGAGAATCTGAGAATCCTAGCCGGTAATATAGTTTTAAGAGAAGTAGTTCGCTTCAACGACTTTCAACTTGAAGTGGGATTCAAGTGCTTTGGAGATTACCTGTTCGCTCAAGGCAAGCGTTAGGCGTCAAAAGTGTAATTTATAGACTCTACTCCAGAGTGTGAATGCAGTTATTTTTAGGGACGACTTCTAATTTTTGGGGTAGGGTAAATACTTAGCAACATTTTTATAATTAATGTCGTAGACATCCTTTTATAATTCCTAATTTGCGAGTAAAGTCCGATGCACAGCAGGTTTTTTTTCTGGAGTTAAAAGTAATGTTGCTACAAGCAAATTTTAGCAAAAAAAATATAAATTGTGGACCATGGAAGCAGAAAAGTTAAATAACTTTATTTTGAGCTTTATTGGATGTAGAATGTAGAGATCTTGGATATAGTATCGGTATTGGATGTGAATTAAAAATAATCAAATTATAGTAATTTACATGGCATTTGTTAAGAGAAAAAAAAATAATAATAACCAAACTATGGAGTAAGTCTAGATGCTAAAGTAAGTAACTATGGAGTAAGTAGATGCTAAATCTAAGTTTATTTAAAGAAAAGAAAATAAATACAGAAAGTTTTTTAAGACTAACCAGTTTTTCTCTGGAGCTGATATTATTGCCCCTCTATCCGAATAAGATATTAAAAAAAAAAAATCAATGTAAAAGGGGGGGGGTTCATTTTAATATTTTTGAGAAAAAAAATATGGAATCATTTAATAAAATAAAATATCATAATCGCTTATCGCAAGGTTTATTTCAAGGTTGAGAAGGGTAGTAGAAAAAGGGGAATTCTGAGACAACAGATTATACAGAAAAGGATAATTATTTAAATTGATCCTGTGATGTCCTGTGTAAACAATATTATTTACATTATATAACAAACAGTTAGGTGAGTCAATTTAACGTTCCCTGCGAGAAAATAAGATCTTGTTAAGCGTTATCTTCTCACAAGATAACCCTTTCTATGAGGTAAAATAAAATATACCAAAATTAAAAAAATATATATATAATAAAAAATAAAAATAAATAAACTTGAAAAGGATTTTTTATGTATTTAATTAGTTTCTTATTTAATAAATATTATTTTTAATTAACTTGTAGAAAAATGCTTAAAAGTGACATTTACATTGCTTTTACATTAATGAATGTCGTAATATTTTTGAGAATTATTAAATAATTTTAATAAGAACTAATTGCTTCAAAGTCACATTTTGCTAAGAACATTTTATATTCGTTTCATTAACGACACGAATAAGATTTAGGTAGTTTTTTTCAAACTGCATAAATTATAAATATAAAATAATTTATATTTAATTTTTAACTATTATCATTATTTTATTTACTCAATTGTAAAAGATATATTTCTGTAATATAAATTATCGTTTCAACCTCTGTCATAAGAATATAAGCAGGCAAATTATAATACAACTAGTTACGAAATATATTTTAAAACATTTGAAAACTAATAGACTGGGGGTCTGATATATACGATTCTTTCCCTATCATAAGAACCCAACTTTTGTCATAAAAATCTCTAACCATCAGGAGATTTTTAATATATGGACCGTAACATTGATCAGAAGAACATAAAGAGGTTAAATTAAATTATAATACGATTATTATATTACGTAGTTTTTTCCTTATTAATGTTTGCAGATTATTATATTACGATTAATAATACGATAAATTACAATTTTATTTTTAAAAATTTGAAAACTAAAAGACTAGCGTTCGTTTTGATACATACGAGATTATTTCCCTTTTTTACAAGCTTTTATTTAGCTTGACCTTTTGTGAGGTATACATTTTTTAATTAATTTTTAGGCTTTCTGACTATCATGAAAGCTTTTACTCAGATTATGTATTTCCGACGACAACACAGATAATTAATATTTAGAGTGGTGGTTAAAAAAATATAATTGTTATATAGATCTGTATACTAAAAGATAAAATACGAGTATTAAACAAATCTAGAGTCATGTATAGTCTAACGCACAATTCTAATTAAGTAAAAAAAATTGCACGTGTTTTAGAGAAGAAGAAAAGTATTTCAGTTTAACAAGCACTTTTTAAGGTTTCTGTTTTCTTCTTTTTTTTTAACAAAAGTCCTTTTTTTTATGAGGTGGTAAGGGAGACTTTTCTGGGCGAGCAACTACCAAAAACAGACTGAAAAGGAAGTGTACGAGAGGAAATTGTAAGGGGTTGGCTGGGCAAGGGAGCTTCAGGGCACAGAGTCCCTTCAGATATAATGGTCAGAAACGAGGTAAACGATTTGGGCTTCAGTTACATCCCTAGGAAGGATCCCAACCTATATATCAAATTATATTGTAGCTCTTATATCACGTTAGCACAGAGTTGAAGCCAATTTCTGAATAATATACTTGAGTACCCCTCGATACATGACACTGGCCTGAATTATCCTTAGCTGTACTCATTTTAATTTTATTATAACTTTTTTTCTTCACCCATCCTTTTAATTATATTAATTTTTTATTTACCTTCTCGAGTTTCCTTTTTTTGCTTGCTTGTATCCTTAGTATGTGTATTATTGTAGCATAGTAGAGATTTTGGAGTGTTCATTTATTTTCAGGTTTTAAGGTTCCCTTCGTTCTTAAAGTATTTTTTTATGTCCGTCTGTCCTGTATGCAGACACGTGGAGCTGATTTCAACAAAACTTGGTACAAAAACAAAGAAACCGTTTCTAAATTCTAAATATGAATATATGTTTACAAAATTACATACTAGATTGTGTGCAAAGACGGTATTACATTGCTAATGTGTTTTGCTAGCCAAGCAAGAATGGCGGTATAAGAGCACGCTCGTCTCTGATAAGTCCTATATATGATTATCTTGATATGGTATAGGTCCAGAGTTGGGTGGGCCTCGTCGGGCCCCTGATGAGTCGGTAGCGACGAAACGATGCAGGACATGGCGTTTTGCCGAGCCAACATTTTGTGACGTTTGTCTGGTGTTGGAACAGTTCCTATGTGTCACGCTTGCGTGGCACATCCCTTGGTGTCTCTTACATATGGTTTACATACTAGATTGTTTATTATTTTATATGTTTTGATGTTCATAAGTCCAAAAACGTCTTTTTTAAAAATGTTTGTATGTCTGTCTGTTATCTGTCCTCTGTGCAGAATCTTAGTGCTTACACCACTGCTCGGTTTTCAAAGAAATTTGGCATACATTTTAGAAAAATCATAACTAACTAAATCTGAGGTACAACAGCCTGTGGAGGGCCTAGATCTCCCTAGGGCTCCACTAGCTGTATAAACATGTTAAGGTATGAAAAGCCGTGGGTGTTCAAATTGAACTAAACAATTATTTGGTATACGTGTGTGGAGGAACGGGACGCTACAGTTAAGAATTCGACCTCAATACACAATAAAGTTCAACCCACTTATTCCAATATACAAGTTTATTTATTTATTGTTTTATGAGGGTATCAGACAACTAGGTCATACACCCAATATAAAAGTTTATTAATATACTTAAACGTATACTTCGGTTTTGATATTCTCTACACACAGCACTTGTTATACTTTGTTTTACTGTTTTTAATAGGATTTTTTTGCCACGAAGAGCAAAGAACCAGAATTTTTCGTAATATTACATTTTTTCTATATACAGAATAAAATCTACCTACATACAAAATTCCAAGTTAGTCTAGGATCGCTATAGAAGTGTCTTAGAAATTTGATGGGTCAATAAGTCAATGTGTGCCAAAATAACAAAACTAGGCTCATATATCTTATAAACTATATATTTCCCTTTCAATTTGTAATGAACTCAAATGTAAAATTAATTTTATATATTCAAGTATCTTCAATAGGATAATAGAAGGGGGTCCATAGTGCGAAGTTAAGTTGGTTCCAGTAAATGATGGAACGGGTGTGCTCGATTTGGTGGGGCACTGTAGTGCCCCCTGATGATGTCTGTAATTTTCTTTGAAATGAAATCACTTAAGATATTAAACCGGTAATTATAGATTACACATTAATGTTTACTCTCCGACAAATTCCTTCTAACTTAAGACGGTCGTTAAATAGGCGATATCGTTAAGAAATGTCAAAAGGCTGAGTTTATCTCTTTATCCGTTCGAATAGGTTAAGTTTGGTCAACTTGGTAAAACTGCCCTGAAGCGAGACGGCTTCAAAATGTTGGTTTCATGACAAAGGTCAACTGAACAAGTTGTTTAAATCAACAGCTGGAAGCGGAGATGAGACGGAATCTTCTAAACTTCAACCGTGATCACTCGTAAGTTGGCAAACACTCGCCTCTAGCTTAAGACATCAACTCCCCTCAAACTTTACAGACTTATCTATAGAGATATTATTGATCAGCCTAAAAAACACTTTTATAGTACAACTCACTTGAACTTCCATAAATTTATTCCCTAACTAACATTCTACAAATAATGTAATAATTCTCACCACCTTTTGTTTTAGCATTTGACCAAGTATAAATTTGTCACCCGGCTAATTTATATGTTATTAAAAAAGATAAATGAGAGAAATTGCCTTTTTTTCTTAAACCATTCTTTGTTCTTTCTAACACAATGCGGGCTTGTGAAAGAGAATCTCCTTGGCTCAAGGGTTCAAGTAGTAAAGAAGTATTGATCGAACAATTTGTGACTAACATTCAATCATATAAATCAGGGTTGTATTGTCCAGTCTAACTCAATATCACTGAGGGCTGTATAAAACAATCCGTTGTATTTCCTGGGCCAGTTAGCTTAAAAGAGGTTTTTTCTCACTGAATTTTAACTTATCTAATACATTAGAGTAAAAATGATCATCTATTATTACAATATAATATAGAATAATTTAGCCTTGACAAATTCAAGTTTATCATTATCAGTTCTATTGCTATTCAGTGTATACTAATTTAATCATTTCAAATGTAATTCTTTATTAAAATTATAAATTAGGTTTTAAAATAGAAATACTGAACTGTATATATCTATTATTAGCCCTTGCTTATTAGTGCTTAACAGTTATAGTAATATCAATCAACACTGGATGTTATGCATAACTGAAACTAACATTTAGAAGCAACCCAACTACCTAAATTATGATATAATTAAACTATAATTAACTACAGGAAATTGATTCAATGTAAATTCCCTTAGCCTAATGACTATGCGGTGACCACGAAGGGTTGAAGCAACTAGTCTGTGCCAAACGAAAGTTATTGCGTTTAAGCGCGGGAAAAACTGGCAAATGGGGTTGGGAGCCGATGAGAGCTCAAGATTTGCCATCTGGATAACCATATAAGAAGGTAAATGTAGTGGCTTTATTTTTTCCCTCAGAGGTTGGCCAATCTGTGTGTCACTTTATTTCCCGCGCTTTCAACGCACTAACTCTCGATTTTACTAAACCGATGATCCAGGATATTAGAAGAATATAATCTTACTTTAGATTTTTTTGACTAAATCTATTCAAATAATATAGGAAATATTTTTTGACTAATAAAGATTAAATGCATAAACCTTTCCTTTAGGCCCATTTATTTAGTAACGAGTGTTTACTATACAATAAAAATATGTAATATCAATGGAGAATACTTTATTTGAATAATTCTATTTTATCAGAAGATACTCAGTTAAACTACAAATATCTTAATCGTGCAATATTATTCCTTTCAGCTGTTTTGAAAACAAGCTAAAATTAATCTCCTAATATTCAATTCCAAGCATTCTTTATCTGAATGAATGTTAAACGAAAATGTAGAATAACCACAAAATATTTACCATATTTTGAGTTTTTCTGGTAAATACCACTTGTTAGAATGGAACATTTTTAAACCCGTGTATATCGCGGTTACCTTTAATTAAATATTTTAGTATACATTTATAGTCAGTATTTTATTCTATTAATTCGCCAAATTTGTATTTGTACCATTTTTCCTCTGTTATATGATCAAATATAGGGAGGTAGCAGATTTAATTTAAAGCTTTTTATTTATTCACTAAGCAACTACAATGAAAGAAAATTTTAAGTTGTGTCTATACAATACAATACAATACAATACAATCCTTTATTTGTACATTCTAAAAGATGTTTTCGTCCATATACATGCAGTTCAGGATGCATCAGCACTAGGCTGAGGATTATTGAGTTCGAATTTATTATTACTTATTTATATTATAATGGTAGGTTTATTATGTTCATTCATAAATGTATATACACACACATGCATACGTTTTCGTTAATAAAATCAAACTTTCTTCCAGAAATACTGTTGCAGTCAGAAGAACTTTGGATGTTTGAAGGGTCAGTTTCAGAATTAAAGGATACAAAAAAGTTGAGAAAGCAGTTAGACTTATTAATTGGTACTAATGAAAGAATAGCGGCCTTAACAAAAAATGAAGGAAATTATAGTAGGTATGATAACAGTTATTACAGGAAAAATGATACTGGTAAGGAATGGAACAAAGGTCAGAGCACCACAGGGATGCTATTGGCTGGTCAATCATTAAGATGTAGGTACTGCAGTGAAGCTCACTGGACTGATGAATGTCACAAGTCCCTACTATAGATTTTCGGAAAGAAGAGATAAAGGGTTGTTGTTATAAGTGTTTAAAGAAATCTGGGCATACATCGCAAAATTATCCTGTAACAAATGACTGCGTCTACTGTAAAAGTTTGTGATTCCACAAGTTTGTGTCCTAAAAAGATAGGAAATAAGAAGGATGAAAGAAAAAAGTAAAATTAATCATGATAGCAAAAAGGTTGATGCTCACATGATGGCATGGGTACCGCTAGGATCAATACAAACTGCGACAGTAGAAATATGCTACAAAGAAAATTCAGGAGTGTACGGTAGAGTACTTCTAGATACAGGTGATACATAGTAGAGAAGTTAGCTAAACAGCTTAAATTAGTGCCTATACAAGAAGAAAAACTTACAATTTCCATTTTCGGAACTGCAAAACCCATAGTTATAGATTCCTATACAGTTGAAGTAAACATTAAAATTTCAGATGGTTCATTTATGAGTATAGTAGCGAACGTCGTTCCCTTTATTTTAAGAAACAAGATTGAGTACAACAAACATTTAGAAAAAGCAAAAAATAAGTTGCCAAATATTAATTTCACAGATAAACCAAAATTAGTAAACAATAGTACATACATCTTTAGATTCGTATTTAAATGAACTACATTTTAGAATTTTTTCGCAGTTTTTGGGGGTTATCGCATCTCGGGGTATGAGTTTTCTGAACATGTATGCCAAATTTCGTCATAGTATGTCCAGTAGTTTTGGATCCACTCGTCTGTACAGACGACAGACTACAGACAGATAAAATTTAAACATTTTAAAAACCTCTTTTTTGACTCAGGAGATCTCAAAACGTGTAAATCAAAATTGGATTTTCACACCATTATAACACTTTCTCTTTATATGAGAAAGTAAAAAGTATTTTCTTGTTTCTACGCTCTGTACTTGGGGAGTCAACTACTTCTCTAGTCACGAAAGGAGGAAGGAGCACGTACCAACCAAGTAGACACATTTATCGGGACTGATACAGTTATCTCTTAACTTTCTATACCATCCGTTCTCAATCTTGAAACGAGTCGCTTGTACCTTTAAGTTCTTGAGTTCTTGGTGCTCAAAGAGAAGGACAAACCTTTTAACCCTTAAACCAAGCCACCATTTTTTATTTACTATGTCTATGGAAATGATATAAAAAGGATTATTTGTAGCATTTCCAATGACCGTTAACCGTCTTGTCGGTCAGTCTTCCATGTCACGCAAGACTGACACGAATCGCGCTGCTACACTATTCAAACTTTCGCCCAGTCTTTCCGAAATCATCATGGAGGAAGACGTTTTAGTGATGACGGTTTCACTATGTACTCTTAAATTGAAGAAGGTAACAAAATCTTTATACTTATTAACCAAAACGGGTAGGTATGCCTGGTTTTTCTTGCGTCGGTTGATTTAATCCTTGGATTTTCCTTGCTCTGGCAAGGCAAAATTTGCCTTGCCTCCGGGCAAGGCAAATTTTAGTGCACCTCTATGAGCTCCGTGAAAGATTCGTGAGTCCAGAGTCGTAAGTCTGCGACTACATGCACTCTTTTCTTTCGCCACTACATGCACAAAATAACTGATGGACCTCTAGCGTCACTGAGAATAGACTGGCAGCGGTGCACAAACATGAAGGCAGTCTTGCATGTACACAAGGCTCCAGCCCATCCTTACTTTTCAAGTTTGTCAAACTTTATTTATTTAATGCAAGACTATCAAACTTTCCGTTCACATCTACTGTTTTATTAGACAAATCAGGCTTGATCACGGAAGACTGATGACAAAACGTTATGTGTAGACGAGGCTTAATATAGTTGATTGTTTTAATATGTTTGTATTTGTTCTTCTCCTCTTTTGTCATCTACCTCTTTTGAAATTTTGATTCTACTGTAACTATTATTTAATAGATTTGTCCAGTTGTGTAAATAAAAGTGTTAAAAATATTTATACAATAAGTTCACAATATATAAAACATGTTTTGTTGTTATTTCTAATGGGTCTAGTTCAATTTTGTTTAAACATTATCCAATCTGATTTTATCATAATAGTGAAACAAAAAAAGAGGTATTCTGTTTGGATACAGGGACTGACCGAGGGTTTTTTATGGTTAGGCGCACATTTATGAAAAAAAGGATTTCCACAATACTTCAACTAGGAATGAAGTGATAAAAAGGTTTGGATCTTGAAGGCACGGAAGCCCAAGGGCCTTCTGGCCTTACTCCAAACAACAACCTCACCATCTCACATAAAAAAAGGAGAGGCAAGAAGATGGGGCAGCAATACGATGAGCCGGCGGGCCCGTAGCCTTGGAGCAAGGAAACCGTTCAGAAGAATGGCCTTTCAATACTGGATTACTCCTACCCACCAACCCTATTACTCCTTTTAGCAGCCAAGAAAGAAAAATCTCCTTAGCGGATCTCTAAGACCTTTCCTTTTTTCCCTCTCTCTGGTGAAACTTGTACAGCTTTGTAAACTTTCCTTTTTAAAATAAAGTCTCTAACCCAGCTTAGACTTCTAATAAACTTGATACTTCTTAGTTAATAACTTCTCGACGCAAAACCTAAAGCCTCGAGCCTTACAGAAATCATATTAAACGTTTCCTTCCAAACAGAGGACCAACTTTATTCATTCTGCCGTCCCTTTCACGCAGCATAAAGAAAAGAACTAAGAAATAATATTAATTTAACTAAAAAAAACTTATTAAATACATTTTTTACATTTTTATTCCGTTATTTTATACCCTCTCACAGCTTTTTGATTACACGAAAGTTTCCTAATTAATTAAAACCAACAAGTTAAAGTATAAATACACATCATAATATCAAAGTACCAGTGGCGTAGCTGATAGTTTGAGGGCCCATCCGTGAGTATTTTTTATTGATACAGAACAACTCAGAGGCCAGCCTGCAGCTTCTATATCACAAACATAGGTATATGTATGCTCAAATTATGCACTTATTTATATTCTTATATTCAGAGGGATATAAGAATCGTTGGAAATTAATAAACATAATACCAATCTACGGTATAAATTTTGTAATATCAAATAATAAATATGTATTTACTCTTATTTTAGAAAAAAAATTACAAATGATTGTCGTTGGTATTTCAGAATTCTATGACCTGTATGTAAATGACTAATAAGACGTGAGTCTGCGCAGACGGAATCATATGTAACTACTCTTTTGGATTCAGTCTCTTTAAAACAAATATAAATTTTTACGATTTTAATATTGCTTCCGAGCTTACCGAAGGTAACGGAAGCGTTGTGTTCACTTATGAGAACGAAAAAGTTTTATGCCTCCGATTTTAAAAATTCCAAGACAGAAATCCGTTTCAGACATCAGGGATCATTTTTGGTCTCGTGTCTGTCTGTCTGTCTGTCGGCCTGTATGTCCGCGAAATATGAAACGTCCGACGATAACTTGAGTAATTCTTGACCGAATTTAATGAAATTTGGTAGACATGTTCATTTTACCAATGCCCAGGATGAGTTCGTTGGACAACGTTATCCGTCCAAGCGTNAAAAAAAAAAAAAAAAAAAAAAAAAAAAAAAAAAAAAAAAAAAAAAAAAAAAAAAAATTAGTAAAAACCAACAGCGACACCGCTATGATGTGTTAAAGATCAATTTTTAGACAGTAAACATATAACAATAAAGTAATCTAACAATAATGTTAATGTTAATATAACAATAATGTGCATGATAAGATGCGAGGAAGTTATGTGCCACACTAATTGGCAGTCTATTTTTTCTTTATATATACATTATGTAAGAAAGTAAAATACATGTATACTGATTAGAAAGTAGGAGCTCCCCTTAAGAAAGAGTTTTTTCCATTTGAAACTTTTTTTCATGTGCCGCTAAAACAGATAAATATTTAACTTAATTCCCAATTGGTCATTTCTGCCATATCCATTAAAAATGAAATATCAGTAAGCATTTAAAAAGACAATATAATTTCTATGGTGCTTAATTTTTGCTTTCGAGCTTACCGAAGGCAACGGAAGGATATTAATAATTCTAAAGATCGAAATTGTTTTTGTGTATTTAAATTAAAAAAAAAACTGTCAGAGATCAGGAAATCTTTTTAGTTTTGTGTGTTATCTCTCGGTCTGTCGGTTCGTTGGTCTGTCAGTCTGGCTGTGGTTCAACATTTTTGCGAACCACCATATCTTAAAAACTACTCGCTCTATTTTAATAAAATTGGATGGTGGGTCATAATTAGCCCAATATTAATTTCAAATTTCTACGTACATTGCTTCCTTTCGCATGCGCAAAAACCTTTGAATGATTTAATGCAGTTAGAAAGGTAAAATTAATAAATAAATTATCATAACAATAAAATTTTAAATTATATAATTAGAAAAAAAGCAGTACTAATAAAGGAAGATTATTTCAATGGGAATCAATAATACCAAACTGGGTCGCCAAGCTATTTGTCTACAGGAGAGCAATAGCCGATTGCCGGTAGACGAGCAAAAAATACGAACAATTATTATAGGTATACCTTAGGGGTAGTTTTCGATGCCAACAAGTCAAAAAGAGCAAAAGAGAAAAGAAAATAATTGGCATTTGGGGGGCCATATCGGATATCGGCAAGTGCATTAGAAGTACACCGAGGTCGGGCACCGGGTGGCTGATCCCTGGACGTAATGTAACCACGGCTTAGTCCAATTTGTATTCTTGTTGCTTATATTAGAGGTGTTGTTATTTTATTATTATTATTACGATTATTACCCGATTTTAAAGGAAAGACTGTGGAAAATAGCCCTCAGATGATTCCATCTGCACAAATCTAATCATTATGTATGTAGAAAAGTCATCGTATGTGTTGTATATTTAGGAGAACATACAGAACATACACAAATATACACACATACGATAACTTTTATACATACATAATGATTAGATTTGTGCAGATGGTTTATATTAATATGGAATCATCTGAGGGCTATTTTCCACAGTCTTTCCTAACACAAATCTACAGTTTTAGTCCGAGCTCGATGAAAATTTGTACACTTAGCCTTCAAATCAATGGAAAAATCACTGCCTACATTTATTTTCTAAATTTAAATTTTGGTGCACAGGGGTACGGGGTACAAGTACTATATTGCATATCGTTAAAAAGCTCTTTAAGAGGACAGTAATTGGGGTTATGTACAGTTTTGTCATATTTTCATTTGGGGGGGGGGGGTAAATTTAGGATATTTAAAAATTATCTTATCAAAGAGGAGAGGGAAATAAGTAGGAGGGATAGAATTTAGATGTTCTCGCATAGTAAAAAAAATGTATATGTTTCTTCATGGTAGTTTATAAACATATCAAATTAAAATAACACTCCGTAGCGAAGCACGGGTATCCAGCTAGTATTACATAAAAATAAAAAATGTCACCACTCTGAGGCACAGATCCGACTCTGATGGTTATTCGACAAATAATAGAGTAAGAGGAAGTTGTGTGCCACCCAAATTGGCAATATCTTATTATAACTTAATAACCGTCATGGTTGCGATAAAATGTTTAAAACCTTTTTAAAATTACCTACCTATTATTAACCCATGGCGCAGTAGCCCAATGTTATTATTATTATTTGATAATTAAATAAGTTTAATTTCTTCAAAGACCTAAACATTGATATTAAAGTCGTTAAAAGTAATACTCACACTATCCAATAAAAAAAAAAAGTTTTTAATCAATTTTAAAGCTGAATAGCTGTTGCCTAATTTAAGCCGAAAGTTAAGTTTAGTTCCCTAAAGAATCTTTAGTATTTTTCAAGTAGAGGAAAGAAACATTTCTTTTTATGGTTACGATTGACGGTTGAAATAAAGTGTGATGCAGCCGAAGATTCAGCAAGGCTTTTGGTCTTTTTATTCCTTGTTTAAAGATTTAAAAAAGAAAAGAGTTTGGAAGAGGCTATAAAGCACACCTCTGAAGGATAAACTGGTTCAATTAAAGAGCTTTTCCTCTGTTGAAGCACGTTACAACTGCTATATTTGTAATTAAGAGGTAACATCTGATGATAACACCCTTTTCTCTACCTTTTTTATGACTTCTAATTCTATTTTACATCTTCTTATTTAAAACTTTATGTCTTGTTTTTTTATAATAGTATTAACTAGATATAATGTTAAAGGCCTAAAGTTTTAGATGCAACTTGACCTACAATACTTTATAAGATAATAAATTAAAAAATGTTAACGGATTAAAGCTTCTTGCCCTCAAAATATTTATAGCATAGTCAACGAACTTTAATTTTGATAACGAAATATGTGTAGTTAGTATCGCAATTTTTCCCAGGGCCCGGTACCTTAGTGTTCCCCCCCTACTATTACATTTAACAACTATTACATTTAACTACTATTACATTAAACCCTAACTATTACATGCAATATGTATGTAGCATTTTTCAAGTAGTACCGATTGATTAAACAGATTCGCCTATGTGTTATACAAAAAAGTCTGCCAAATAGAGAGGCACATAGCTTATTTTTTATAAATTAATTATTTTATAATTTTACAACCTAACCTATTATTCTATAATTTATTCAATTTCCCACCATTTAAACCTGTCAACATTTTTTTTTTTATTTATCACATGAATTTAAGTGTGAATTTACCAAATTTAAAGAGGTTAGACGGTTGATATTAATCTGGGGTTATTTTCGACGTACCATCGAAATTTCATAAACATTTTTTGAGTACTTTTGAAGATATATGTCTCAATAAATGGATGTTTGTGCGTATGTGGAAGAGAAACAAATGGGTGCTGAAGGAGGCTTGGAACTTATATGGGACACACAATGGGCTAATAATGACCTACCATCCAATTTTCAATAAAATCGGACGAGTATTTTTTTAAGATATGTAGGTTCCCAAAATTTGAGCGACAGACCGACAGGCACACCAAAAATGTTCCCTGATGTCTGAAACGGATTTCTGTCTTGGAATTTTTTAAATCGGAGACCTAAAACTTCGTTTTTCAGAATGATCATGGATGGCTTCCGTTACCTTCGGTAAGCTCGGAAACAATACAATTATCATTTATGAAATGTTAAAAGGAACCGACATAATATTTAACCATTCTTTGAAGACACGGAAAGGAACTTGCAACGTAGCTGTAAAATCAGTTATAGTACAAGAAAGATCCTTTTTTTTCAACTGACTTGTCAATAAAGCTAACGGATTACACCATATGTTTTGAGGGTTTTTATACGTTTTCGTCTCATCCTTAAATGTTAATACCCTAATTTAACAATTTAACCAACAGATAATATCAATCAACGCAAACTAAACGAATAAACACTATATACACCAAATGAGCGTTAGAGAAGAATGACGAAGAGAAATGGACAAAGAGTTCTAATTTTCTAACCTTCTCCATTACCTCTAAACTAAAATCCTCAGATAAAACATAAAAGCACTTCTTTTCATCGCTCCTTTTGTTCGATACAAAACCATTTACTCTAACTTTGCTATTCACTTAATTCATTGGACTTGTTAAGGCAATATTATATTTGCAATTTGACTTAATATTGTCAATTAAAGTCCTATTGACTGGACATTACCTTTGGCTCATTACAAGCCAAAGGTTTTGTCTTAGTCAAATCTCTCGATGTTCGAGTATAATGTCTCACTGCCAACTCTGATTGTCCACATTATACTATATCTACACGAGAGCTTCCCAGCTGTAGTTGCCCACGTGTTCAATCGATTGGCTTTTCAATCGGTTTTGCCTACGGACCCTAATTAGTTTTTGTTATTTTGTTTATATTTGTCTACTGTTTTACAAACATTAGCAAACAAATAAAAACAAATTTAAATAATTTGTAGAGTAATTTATCTACATAATAGATTTAATTGAGAAACTTTTCCAGTTTTTACATCATGAATATTATTAGACTACATGCTCTGTCAAAATCATATCCTCCGAATTTTATGCATTTGTTCGTCTACGGCCTACATGTTTAACTACTGTGTATAATTCAATTATCTTACAAGGAAGGCATCATTTGAATTTCATTACAGACAAAACGTCGCATTTAGCATAATACAATGAAGGAAACTGTATTATCTTAAGTTCAATTCAAACATTATAACCACTTATGCAGTGCATTGATTTAACTGGGTGCACTAAAGGAAATTATGGCTGGAACAGGTTTTGCCGAGATCAGTTCCAGCGCGGTCCCAATTGTTCGAGCCATTTCACAAAACGCTATCATAGCTGCCCCAGTTACTCCAAGGATTGGTTTAGCGAGAGAATTATGTTAGTGCTCGAGCTTTTTACAAATATATTATACCTTGGAATATGTGTCGTGTTAAATATGATTCATATCTCAATAACTTATATGATGAACCCATGTACCTTCTCGAGTGGAATACTGCTTAGCAGGCACATAAAATTTACCTAGTATAAATTTATTGATTGATTGGGTTTTTATCTAATAATATTCTATTAGAATAGAATAAAATAAAAATTTTATATCTGCATAAGTTTTTATAAAACTGTACAAATAGTACATAAGATTCCAAGTACTAACATCCAGCAAGTTACTAACAATTTATTCAAATTTTAAGTTTTTGGTAGTATTCATTTAAATTTTAATTTCAGCGCCGGGATCCCGGCGCTGTCTGTCTCCCCTTGTAAATAGTAATTATAATTTGATTTATTTTCATAAATTAAAATTTTTCAGGTTCCACTTTAGGATATAAAATATGTAGGTGTTGCTGGATGTTAAAAATCAAATTATTATCGAACTACAAATCCATAAGGGGTAAAGGACCATCTGTACGATGATACAGGATGTTAAATATAAAATGAGATAAATTGATAAAATTGTAGATGAGAAGTTAGGCAAGATTATATTATATAAATTAAAAAAAAAAAAAAAAAAAAATGATATTATGTTAAATAAGTACCGGTGTGGAATGTGGAAATCCCACACATGACTTCCATGAAATGTTGCCGTGTCAATACGTGAGCAAGATAGAACTCTGTATAAACTACATCGTACAAACAGCTAATATTGATTTTGCAACAAAAATAATAGTGATAATAAACACAATAAAAAAATATGTCTCTATTTAAGGTAGAAGGGATGGTCCTACGACAACGTTTACCCGCAATTTGGTTCCGAAAAAACCCTTTAAAAAAACACTAAAATGCCAATATCTCTCAAACCGCTTGTCCGATTGTGCTCAAAAAGTATAGGTACCATCTGCTACATAGGACACATATATACCCCAAAGGAAATTGAAATCAAATAAAGCCTACTAAAGTTATCGTCGACAGACCGATTTCGTGCTTAAGTGACTGTAGCTCCAAAACGTTGTGAGCTAGAGATGTGGTTTGCGCCATCAGTTTTGCCGACAAAAGTTCTAAAAAATGCAGCAAACCGCATCTCAATACGATGTCTTGAAGCGATGATATAGAGGATTAAAGTTCCGAACGAACGTACGCACAGACATAAATGTACATGAAACGGATTTCTATGATACCCCTGGGTTCTTAAGACCCCTCCTTCATAGAGATCTCGGAATCACGTTTTTGAGGGTATCACCATACTTCCTTTTTCATGGAAGTAAAAATGATAGTAAGATTATAAAAATATGAGATTGATTAAAATGTCAAAATGAGCAGATATTTGGATTTGTCATTGTTTAAGGTAAAAGTGAATTTAAAAAGAAAGTAAATTTTCTAATTTTAAATGATATAAGATATAGTAGTTGACTTGCGAGTTGGTATTGGTGAGTGTGATTGGGATCCAGAAAGCACCTCCTCCTCTGATATGGGATGAAGGGGCTCCTCTGCCGTCTCAGCTCGTGAGAATGAATTGAGAAACACTTTCTGACCAATGCTATGTTGATGGAAAAGATTGTTACAGAAGTGTGTAGAGAGATGTTGAATTGTTACTCTACTACTGTCTCGGCCTGACTGACTAGTCCGGTCCGGTTGTGAAGTAGGAAAAACCCTTAATAACTTAATTAGCGGTAGGTAGTAGTCTTCCTATTATTTTAAAGTTAAATAATAATTAGATTTAGTTTATTAAAATTGAGAAAAAAATACTGAACCTGAGAAGAATAATTAGATATAAAAAGATAACATTAAGAAGGCAATATCAAGATTAACTAGGGTCTTCCGCCCTAGGAGTTAAAAAGGAAGTGGAATAAGAGAATAAAGTCTGTAACACAAGGAATTAACTATACGTTTATTGACATAATAATATATCGAAGAATATTTTCCCTTTATTATTTATAGCTTTATTATTTATAGAAATTCCTATCTATCTATATAAGAGCAAACATCGAGGAGAAGAATATTTTTTGTTTGCTTACATTTGTAAGTTAAAATATTAGTTTTATATTTCTTTGTAATATTATTTAAGGGACAGATGCACACGCATGGGCTGGATACACGAAAAGGTTAATTCACCTTGGTAATCCGTAATAAGCTTATCTATTGTATATAAAAGAAATTAAATTTTTGTCTGTACATTGGTCAGAATTGAAAAATTGTTGGGTACTGTTTCATTTCATACATTCAGAAAACCGAATCCGCCCATAACTTTTTTCGTGTATGTATGTGTCTGTGTCACCACCAGTCAAGCTCAGGAGCAAAACTAAAACTGGCTAAACGAAATCTTTAATTTTTTTCAGAGGTGAGCGCAAACATGTTGAGCAATGCATGCTGTAGGCTTGGTTTCATCAAAAATATTTAGTAGAACCAAAGTTATCAGCAATTTTATATAAAAAAAAAAAAAAATGGTAGACTAAATATATGGGATGTGACAAAACCTACTGATTCGATCATCAAAATGTTTGGGTACTTCTAGCCCATCTAGAGACTCGCGGTTTTTTGCGTTTGTGGGTTTGGTCGGAAATTGGCCAAAACCGACATCATCGGAGGGAGGGGGATTGCACGTAATTAGCTGATAGTGCAATTATATTATTATGGAAAAACTTTTTTTTACATATTATGTAAAAAAAAAATGTTTTTTCCGAAAACATCCGTTTTATGTACCCTCGAAAATGTGTAAAAGAAAGATACATTTAAAATAAATATATAATAAAATAAAAAAAATCATGTAATTAATTTGCTGAAAAAATTGTACTATTTTTAAATTGAAAAATAAACCCTGTGCTGCACAGCCTAGAAAACTGATTTAGTTATTAACTGGTTGAAAACCAAAAGCTATTTGTTTTATTAAAATTCTAAAATAATAATTATTGAATCAAGTGTTTAGGTCAGCAAAAATATTAATTGTATAGATCATTCTATACTGTTTGAAATACGGATTACTAGAAAGGGCTTCAAGTAAAAGAGGATTTAAGATTTTAAATAATTGAAAGGTTGATGTTAGATGTGGATTTTGCCGTGCCTGGTAACTACTTCTCTCACGCGGGTTTCCGGGGGATTTGAAAACATGTTCTGTTGAGAGAGTGAAGCAATGAAATGGTTTAATTAAAGCCCTGCAAACTGTTTGATTTGGTCCAGTCACTAATGTGGAACTGGACGTGCCTCCGAATGAACAAACAATCATTAACTCTAAAACCCCTTTCCCAAACACGATTCCCTCCCCCCTGCCCCAAACCAACTTGAGAGCAGAAGCCCTCTTCTAAGTAAATTGCCTGGGCAAAGCGGAGGCGCTGAGTTGTTCTATTCCTATTGGTGGATTTCCGGCGCCTTAAACCTTCCCTACAAACCGGCTCAGTTTGTCTTGGCAATTTTCTCCTGACTCGAGGAAATCTCTAATGAAATTCACTGCTTTCCACTAAATTCAACTTGTTCCTCCAGGCAATTTTGAACCAGTCTTAAAGAGATAAACGGGCGCTTCACTTCCTACCCTCAGTCCACACTCAGATAAATATATAGCTATAGTAAAGAATAAGGCATGAGTCGTACTTTATTATTCGGTTATACTTCATTATAATCGTGTAAGCCACTGAAACTTCTACAATTAAACAATAATCTTATCGGAAATATTAAGGCTATTAATAAACCCTTCTACACTCCTATCCAATTTTTAATGAATTAAAGCTATTTGAAGTCATTTAAATAAAGTTATTTGCAGGAAAAAAAGTTATTAAATGAAACCGAAGAAGGCGTTTTTTAAAAGCGTCTATTGAGGACATGTTGTCAAAACTCCTTCGGCATTTGGACTATTAAGATCTGAATTCTTGTGGTGTTTTGTTTTTAAGTGTTTAAAAATTATGGAGTGAAATAACGACTACTACAAAATTAATTAACAATGTACCGTAAGTTACTTGTGCTTTGGAACAGCTGGCTTAGTGATTAAATGATAATGACAAAGATTCGATCCTTTGCTTGAAATTTGGTCACTTTTGGATTCAAGAAGAAAGAAGTAGTCTGCCAAATAGCGTGGTACTTAGCATCTTCGCGCCCTTTCGTGTGGGTGTTTTAATTATGATATGCTTTTACAACCCACTATTACCGAATTTATTTCCCCACCTAATTTATCCCCCGCCCCCATTTTTTCTCCCAAGTTTACCACACCTAAATGTTAGATACCTTAATGTTATCATAGTCTTAGGAATTATATGTTCTAAAAAGCCTTAAAATGTTCTCTCTGCATGCCCGAAATATTCTTTTATATTCTCTATAAATTATTTTGGCCATCGGGGGAGGGGATTTGAAAAAAAAAAAATATCTCTTCAAAATTTTCTTTGGTCAATTTCAAGCAATTCTTGGCTAGTATATTTTTTAATTTCGAAAATGACCTTTCCACGTTGGTAGAAACAATTGGCTCTATTCTTCAATATAGCATCATTTTACCTATATTAACTATTTCATTCCAATCTGAATTTCTATTTAAAGCAGCATCCAGTTTTTTCTGGCTTGCTCTCCTTTTTGGCTTGGTCACTTCATCGCTGCTTTTTGGAGCTCCAAGACAACTTTAGCAGCTGAAGTCAAGGAAGTGCCTTCCACCTCTAATTCTTCTATCATCTGTGGCAACTTAAAAAAATGAGCTCGTATAAAATTTAGCTGCGTCAAAGTTAAAACATTTTCCAATGCCTGCTTTGCTTTTTTATTTGCCATGTCATCCTCTTCGTCGAATTCTTCAAATAGAATATTCACTTTTTCTCCATGTTTGGCGAAAGAAGGGCCGCTCTTATCCAAGTTCTCTTGCTCTGACAGCATTTCTGTGAAGATGAACACTCGACTTGGAGCTATAATACAAATTTGTTTACCCGTTGAAATTAAGTAATTTATAGCTGATGAAAAACAACATGGGGAAGTAGGTTATATGGACCATTTTAGGGAACAACACTTAAATACATCCCCGCTTTCAGTATATATGCAGCGCTGTCAGAGCAGGGCAGTTCGGTTACTTCTATCCTTTGGCATGGTCAAAAAATGTAAAACAATTACACTATGTTTCTAAAGGAGAAGTTAATCCCTAAACCATTCAATGTTACTACGAATCTGCTGATACAGGTTGGGCCAAAAAAATCGAACTTTTTTTAACACTTATATAGCTCAGCTTCTGTTATAGATAGATACATATGTGGTTTGCGGGGTCTGAAAACTACATTCCTCTACTTTAAATTTCGTATCTACAACTTTAAAAACTATTGGGGGAAAGCCATGTGACTGTTTGAAATATGGTCTTTAAAAAATAGTCGTTGTCCGGGTACGGGTAGTAATCGTAATCGTTTTCTAGTATTATAGTTTTGGTGGAATAGTTGGATGGGGGGGGGGGGTAGTATAGTTCTTTGTAGGTAAGTGGGAGGAGTCCCTCAGTGCTTTAACAAACATTGAAAAAGTGTTAAGCACAATGTTGCCTGAAGTCTGGGCAATTCTCTTGCAAGTATTAAATTGTTTGCAAGGAGCCAACAACGGGCACACAACGGCGGGGTGGGGTGGTGGGACGGGGCGCACCATCTTACATAAACTTGTAATTTGGCATTTGATCTTAAATTTCAGGCAACATTGTGCTCTACACTTCTTTAATGTTTGTTATGAGACAGGGCTTCCTCTACTCCTCCTACTTACCTACAAAGATATTTTCCTGTATCTTCGATAAATAAATTTACTTACGAAAATTTATTGATAAATGGAAAAAACTGGGCTAAAAGTAATTATGAACTCGTATATGTATATGAAAAAGTTTGTCTGAGTTGTCTCGGGCCGATTTTTTTATATTGCAACCAATAAAATTACTTGTTAATACTTCAATTATTTTATTGGGCGATAAATCACTTTACGGCTTCCTTTTTAGGTTCAGAAATAGGATATGCCTCTACTAAATGCTGCTCTGTGACCCATTGTGATTCTCTTTTCGAGGAAGGGTTTTTAGAAGGTTTCTTATTGTTATGATCTACTACATTTAATTTACTTTACATTTTGGCATAATGTATAATGTATGTTTATATATTATGCCAAAAAACACAGCTGTTTATATGTTTGTATAAATAGACTCGCCGGTCTTGGCTGGCCTACGGCCAGCCTTTGCCTGTCGAGTGGCCAGGTAGATATATGCCAGGTACTTATATAGTAATTGTAGCTGCCTGGGTATTTTGTTTTATTACTTTCGGTTGGCAGCTACAATAATTTATTCTAAATTTGTTTGTTTTTGCATGTCAATTTATATCTTTCAAAAAAATCGAATTTAATGTGTCAAGTTTTCCAAAAGAAAAAAAAAGGAAAAAAAGGTTTAAGAAAAAATAGTTTTTATCTGTGGTGTCATAAAAGGCATAAAGTTTTCTTTATCAGTTAACGGTTGATGGTTATATTGTTAATTTTGTGTTAATAAAAGAATCTGTGAACTGTATAGAGAAATCAAAATTATTTTTCGTGTGTCACTATAGTGAATAAGAAATTAAACATATCACTCTTCGCGCTACTGCGTATCAGCAGCGACAATAAAGAAAACTTTGTTACGACAATAAAGGTAACTTTTAGTTCAAGATCCTAAAACCTACAATGTCTGAGAA
>KZ652070.1:8798-29840 GCA_001010745.2 Gerris buenoi
TTTTTGATGGTCCCGAAGCCGTATCTTCATCCTAAATACGAGAAAACAGAGATTTTTAGTTAAGGTTTTTGTATTAAAGGACAATTTACTAAGCGAAATTGCCTTAAGTGACAAATCAGAAGGAAAAATACCGTATCTGACGGTAGATACGGTAATTTCGCTTCTGAAATCACAGTCAACTTACACCACAGTTACGTTAAACTGTTATATTCAGATAGAAAAACACCTTATCTACAGGTGTTTTCATAAATTTGACCCCCCCCCCTCCAAAAAAAAAAAATTATTAACTGTGGTAAAACAGTTAATAAATAACAGGTTATTAACTATGGTAAAACAAATGTGGCTCTAAAGAGAATAAAATTCTTAATTCGTTGATATAAAATAATAAAAAATCGGACGAATAATAAGGGAGTTATAAGCCTTTAAACTTTGAAAACTTTTAAGTCGATTATCTCAAAACTTTTTTGTCCAAAAAAACGGTAGATACGGTTTTTTGGCTTAGCACGGCAGTGTAACACTTGTGCAAAGTGGTTAAGTTTTCACGCCATTTTGTTAAAAAACATTAAAATGTTGCATTCACCCCCTTCTTTCACTGACTAATTTCATGTTCGCATACCAACGAAACCTTTCTTACATTAGACTTCACGCAGAAACAACTTGTTCGATTACTTCTTGTCTCTAGGGATGATCATTAAAAACTTAAATATTTTTCATTTTAATTTCATAATTAGCTATGTATCGATCAAAGCTATATATCGGTTTAAAAATAACAATAACTAATATATAATATTTATTTTAGTTATTTTGCATTTTCTAATTATATAAAAATTGTCCGGTCCGAGATAATTGAGTTCATAAAATTACTCAGCCCTGTGTTTTCCATTTATTAGTTATGAGGTTCGCGTTGATACATTTAATACTTATTGAACATTTTATCAAAATATATCATACAAATAATTCATCCTCAGCGGGGAATCGAACCCGGGCTCTCTCAACGTTTAAAGCTATTATCTGAGGTCTCAGGAACTAGACCCTGGATAAAATGGCTGATTTAAGATTTCTATTTAAGGTCTTGTTTAGGCTTCAATAAATTTTATATATATTAAATCATTTGTTTTGAAAAGAAGGAGTATTATAATTATTATTTATGCTATCTTTATCTTTATTCTTTTATATGTATGGTATTTATCTGCTTAGAGTTCATAGTGCAATCCCTCACTAACACCTGTATCTTGTGTCTATCAAAGTTAAACCAGCCCTATTTTCTATCACTGGAGAAGAGACCGGATCTATATTAAATAGCCCTCTCTGCCCCAACAGTCTTCTGGGGTATAATAAAAACCAACTACGTTTTATTTGCAATATTTCGTCCTGACTTTCAGGACATTTTCAAGCCTGATTTTTTTTTTTTTTTTTTTTTTTTTAATTTTAGATTAGACGAAAATATTTCACATTTATCTCACATAATTTAAAATATATAAATAATTTATCTGGTGTAAAAAAGTTAATAAATATAGTTATAAACCAATAAATTTTGTACTAAAAATATACTTATTTCCATTGTGCAAGAATTAAATTTATTTGTCAGGTAGTCTAATTTTTAATTAAAAGTGATATTTCCACATGCCACTTCTTGATTCCGTCATTCTTAAAAATAAAATAAAATTGGAAAAATTAATAATTTTTAATGATGTAAATCATGTTAAAAAAAGCCTAGTTATCACCATGACTTAATGAGCGAATTTTCAAAGAAATCTGCGTATTATTGGCTTTTGATAATATAGGAAAATTTTGAAGGGGTGAAAAAAAAAAATTAGGTACACACGGGTAGGGGTACAAAAGTCAAAAAAGTATTCACCCTTGAATTTGCACATCGTTGGAAAGCTCTTAAAAAGTACAGTAATTATAGTTATGTACACTTTTATCATATTATCATATAAAAGGGGGGTAAAATGGAAAAACACTGTTTTTATGCTATTTTTGACCCTAAATTGTAAAAATTTGACTCCTAAATCCTGGTCAACGAACTCATCCTTTCTTTTGACATTATTGACATTTTAAAATTTGATATTTTTAAGTGCATCCTAACAGGAGATATCGTCTGGAGTGACATATATATATACATACATACATATATAAATATATGCATATATACATAAAAAAATAAAATTAACGGATTTCCATGAAAAAAAATTTTTGAAGCCATTGCAATAGCTTAATTTTCTTCGAAAATTCGCTAATAATCATAATTAATTGTTCAAAAACTTACAAGAAATTCTATAACGTAAATTAAATTAAAATTCATATCACACACACACAGTTATATACATGAGTCATGTGCAAGAATTGAACTATCACTAACACTAACAATACAGGCTAATAAAAGAGAAAAGATAAATGTGGTGACTAAGCCTGGGTATATCTACCTATGGAGTACAAATAACCACAACTACTTGACAACCTACTTACCACTAGTAATCAATACAACCTTTGACGTCATCAAAATTATCGCGCTAATAAATAATTATATTCGCTTATAACTTTTAAACTAATTATTGGAATTTCATCGGGTTTTACATATTTGTTTCTTAATTTTTTCCGGTTCCGACGATATGCTATTAGGGAATCCAATCCCGGGATCCCGGGATCCCGAGCTGATTTACCTCTACGGAAATCCCGGGATTGTAAAGTAACAATCCCGGGATTTCGGGATTTGTAAATTTTTACGTTTTACGGTATTTTGACTAGTACAAGTACTGTTTAATAAAGAGAATACATAATAGATTTTCTAAATAAATTACATAATTTATTTATAAATAGTGAACTAAATAAATAACCAAACAAATTACTTGAATAGACAAAAAGATTAGTCGGATAGTAGATTGCACTAAGTANTGACAGCAAGTGAGGTTGCCGCCCCTTTAACCTTAAATTTTTAAGGTTGCCGCCTCGAAAATCACAGCTCAAAAGTGCCGCCCTTCAAAACTTGCCGCCTTGGGCTATAGCCCTTCAAGCCCCCCTGTAAATACGGCCCTGCCTGGCAAATTCACACCACAAACTTAATTCAAATAATAAATATTATTTTTTCATTTGTGCGTCGCAGCACAAAGATACGAATTTGTATACAACACTGCATTTAATTTTAGCCTCTTTGGGGCGGAGCGAGCCTGAATTAATATTATTAAATAAAGATTATGGAAAAATACTTTTACAACAGGCGAGCGTAGCGAGCTATAAATCATTTAATTAAATAAAGAAATGCTGTATCATTAAGAAATAGAAATAGCATTATTTTTATTATTAAATAGAGATTATGGAAAATACTTTTGCAATAGGGGATCGAAGCGAGCCAGCTATCATTTAATTAAATAAAGATTAAATAGGTAAAAAAAAAGGTGAGCATGGTGAGCCTGTGATAACTTTAAATAAGGATTATGTACGGTTGAAAGGAAAGCAGTTTTAACTACCGAGAACTTGCAAATTTACACAACATTAAATTCGGCTCACAGCATCTCGGCATTTTTTGTTAATTTAATTTTTAAAATTAAATTTAGTCAAAAATTTAATCTAAGTCCACTAATACAGACGATTAAGAGGAAGATTGTAGTCGGCATGATACATTGTTTTAAAAGGCTTTATGAGTAGCAAATGAATATGTAACTATTGTTACAAAGGTTTTGCAACAAATGTGACCGAGATGAGGGTGTTACAAAGTAAGCTTATTCTTATTTGCTGTTTTACGTAATAGTAAATTACACCGTCTCTAGTGTGGAAAGTAGCATTTTGCATGCGAGTGTGGAGTTTGTACCCGAGCGATAGCGAGGGTAGTAAAACCACACGAGCAATGCAAAATGCCGTTTTCGCACGAGTTGCATACCGTACTTTATCTACGATTGTTAGATTTTAATAATAAATGCAGAAAAAAATAATAAACTTCCTGTATGTAAGCTCGTATTTCTCTTTTGATAAAGATGACATCAATTCATTAGTTGTATTTTGTGCCGAATTAATTATTTCGGAAGGCGTATTATTCTCCTCATATTCGTCATAATCACTTAAATCACTCATTGATTTTCACAAAAAAACTCGATACAAACAGTTACTTTTATTAAATAAACATCAAATTAGTTATGTTAAATGTAAACAAACTCGCTAATCGTGTGTAAAGTTGATAATTCTTCTTCTTTACGTCACTAGAGTGGAAAAAAAGAGGAATTCTTCTTCTTTACGTCACTAGAGTGGAAAAAAGAGGTATTCTTCTTCTTTACGTCACTAGAGTGGAAAAAAGAGGAATTGTTCGAAACAATGAGACACGCATGCGCAATTAATACAGGTGTGTAAAGAATCACTTTCTACGAATCTAAACTGAGATGTAATGTTTATATTACGTATTAATCGTAGATAAAATAATTTTAAAGCTCTTTTCAGGTTGAATAAGAATATGTTAGGTTTTCACCGAAACATTATCCTGGTTGCAATATTGAGAACATAGAATGGGTAATATAAGACCACAATCTAAACGATTTCTGTATATGCAGCGGGTAGAAGTACAGTGTACGGTGCCCCTACTAGACATCGCAAATCGGTACTATCGATTGTACTAATGACGCCATATTTCGATATACCCAAATACAGCGTGATTTGTGTAATTTTACATGTTAAACAAAAATCAAAAATGTGTTTGAATTCAATTTTGTTAACTTTAATTGTTTATCCCTAGAATTTTTTATCGCCGCCCCGCACATTTTCTGAAGAAAAACAAAAACAACCCTCCTGCATATAGACCAGGTAGCAGGTAGAGGTCCAACTCGAAGTATTAAAAGAGTAACGGACAAGATATATCGATATATTAAGTCTCAAAAAAGGTCGACATACGAGATAACGTGTTATCAGGGGCACTGTACACTGTAGTTCAGCCATGCACCGCATCACTAGTTAATAAAATTTAATTAATTAATTAATTTTTTAAATGTTTTTATATTGGTAGAGAGTCTATGTGCCTAGTTTGAGCTCGATTAGATGACTGGAAGAGGGTTAACTAGCCCTCCAAAGATATTATATACCAATTAATTAATTAATTAATTAAATTTGTATTTTATTTTTATTGACTTCAGTAGTGCTAAATTTTAATTTTAAATGTTGTATGTATAATTTAAATATTAAGGGGGGAGATGTTGTATATTGAACCTTGATCTGTTTATAATAATTATTTTTATCTTTGTATACAAGGCTCATTCTCTCTCTAGCCTCTGGCCAGTGCACATTTAATAAATACGTTTAAGAAAAGTGACTTTNCGTGAGGGGGCTGCCAACATTTTGCCAAAGTTCAATCAGGAAGTAGTACTCGCCACCGAGCTCGCCATTGAGGTCGTAATCGAAGGCGAGTACAAAATCAAAAACTTAAATCGGAGAAGGCTTGAAGGCGTGGCCGAAATCACCACTGGAGGAGGGTGACCTTGGGGAGAGCAGAGGCGATATGGGGTCGTATACGAACGAGAGGGGCCTCGGTCATTGACCTGGTTTTAGGTGGACATTAGCGTTTGAGCCAGGTGCCCTCTTTTTACCCTACTGTGACACTCCTTCTATATATAGTATTATTCTATGCGTGTACTAGATATCGGTTTATTTGTTCTATATCTGTACTTCTTTACTTGTACTTATATTTTTTCTCTTACCCTCCCCTACACGGGGCCATATCGATGGCCACGGTGTAGATTCGGTGTTTAATGAATTTAACCATAAATTTTTATATTTACCTAATTTGCAGTTATTATTTAGATAATGCATTTTGTTTAACTGTAATATATATTTTTAATTCTAAGTTATGACTGTCCAAGTCATTATTGTACACCCTGGTCTCTTATTTGAGTCAACCAACTAAATTCTATTTTGCTACTAGAATTCTTCTCAGAATTAGCAATAGAAATGTAACATGCTTTAGTCAGACTATTTGCGATTATTTATTCACGATCCGCTTCCAGAAATAGAGAGCCCGAGAAAGAACGGAACAGCTTAAAAGTTTTAGCCCAAATTCTATTCTGATGGGTTTGGTCTGTTCCATGGCAAATGGTAGGTGGCATATAAAAATTGACTCGAATGCATTCAATATCGCGAAGATGCCTCAACGCCCAGATTTCGGGGGCAACCACTTAGTTATCAAGAATTGCTTCATTTGAGAAATTGATTTGGTTGACCTAAGAAAATCCACGACTCTGTGTATGGCTGTAACAAGTTCATTAATTTAGGTTATGCCCAACTCAGTAGGTAGTGAGGGGTGGGTGTAGTGAAACTAAGTACTTTACAACAAAAATTACAGAAAGAAAAAAAATCATCTATTGGTATATTAAGCGCCAAGTTCTTTTACATATGGGATAAGAACCAACCCATTACATAAAAAAATTGTATTGGCTGAATGAACTGTATCTTAAAATAAATTTATCGAATAGAGTTAGATGGTTGGTAGTGAGGATCTGATGGACGGTAAGACCTCTTCGGCCCCAGACTAATCACCCTAAAATTAAATAAAAAGGAAACATACCGTTGTGGGCTGGACGGGGTGTCCAGACACAGAATTTAAACTATAAGTAAGAAGGAAAAAAACACAAGGATATTTTGGTTGTTGTCTAAAACTCGACTGACGTTTATTTTGATACTTGTCGAGAAAAAAAGATAAACAGTGTTGACATAATTAAATAAAATAAACAAAAATAAAAATATAAAATCAATTCCCTACACCATCTAGAAAAAACTGAATATTACGAAAGAAAGAAAAGGTGCCGCCATGTGCGGCTAAAAGAAAGAAATCTTACCTTCTCATGAAGGGTTCGGAGTAGTTCTAAATTTGGAAATTTAAAAAACCAGTTGAGGAGAACTACTAGCAAAATTAACGTAAAACACTACTGAACTTAATTACAAAAAAAAACATGTCTGAACATTAAACATATTCTTTTAGAGGTTCGGCCTCACGGCCAAAGCGTCCGGCCGCCACGCTGTTCCAAAGTCTCTGCCTAAGTCAATACCAGCATGGCGTAGAATTGTGAGGAAAAGTAACATTATGCGGAAGAAGGAAGAGGAAACCTTGTCAGGAGGATATTTGGAATGGAAAAACCAAGTTGTAGGGAGTTGGCAATTGCATTGAAAAGGGCAATTGATCTCTATTCCCTTTGCTCAGGGGCAACTAATCACACTTCCCATAGCTCAGGGCCAGTTCATCTCATTTCCCTTTGCTCTGGGCCAATTTACTTCAGTTTCTAAAGATTATACAATAGAAAATGTTCTAATGCAAGGTGGTTTAGTTTCTGGTTTTAAAGTTCAAACAATAGAAAGTGTTCTAATGCAAGGTGGTTTAGTTTCTGGTTTTAAAGTTTCGACAATAGAAAGTAATCTAATGCAAGGTGGTTTAGTTTCTGGTTTTAAAGTTCAAACAATAGAAAGTGTTCTAATGCAAGGTGGTTTAGTTTCTGGTTTTAAAGTTTCGACAATAGAAAGTAATCTAATGCAAGGTGGTTTAGTTTCTGGTTTTAAAGTTCAAACAATAGAAAGTGTTCTAATGCAAGGTGGTTTAGTTTCTGGTTTTAAAGTTTCGACAATAGAAAGTAATCTAATGCAAGGTGGTTTAGTTTCTGGTTTTAAAGTTCAAACAATAGAAAGTGTTCTAATGCAAGGTGGTTTAGTTTCTGGTTTTAAAGTTTCGACAATAGAAAGTAATCTAATGCAAGGTGGTTTAGTTTCTGGTTTTAAAGTTCAAACAATAGAAAGTGTTCTAATGCAAGGTGGTTTAGTTTCTGGTTTTAAAGTTTCGACAATAGAAAGTAATCTAATGCAAGGTGGTTTAGTTTCTGGTTTTAAAGTTCAAACAATAGAAAGTGTTCTAATGCAAGGTGGTTTAGTTTCTGGTTTTAAAGTTTCGACAATAGAAAGTAATCTAATGCAAGGTGGTTTAGTTTCTGGTTTTAAAGTTCAAACAATAGAAAGTGTTCTAATGCAAGGTGGTTTAGTTTCTGGTTTTAAAGTTTCGACAATAGAAAGTAATCTAATGCAAGGTGGTTTAGTTTCTGGTTTTAAAGTTCAAACAATAGAAAGTGTTCTAATGCAAGGTGGTTTAGTTTCTGGTTTTAAAGTTTCGACAATAGAAAGTAATCTAATGCAAGGTGGTTTAGTTTCTGGTTTTAAAGTTCAAACAATAGAAAGTGTTCTAATGCAAGGTGGTTTAGTTTCTGGTTTTAAAGTTTCGACAATAGAAAGTAATCTAATGCAAGGTGGTTTAGTTTCTGGTTTTAAAGTTCAAACAATAGAAAGTGTTCTAATGCAAGGTGGTTTAGTTTCTGGTTTTAAAGTTTCGACAATAGAAAGTAATCTAATGCAAGGTGGTTTAGTTTCTGGTTTTAAAGTTCAAACAATAGAAAGTGTTCTAATGCAAGGTGGTTTAGTTTCTGGTTTTAAAGTTTCGACAATAGAAAGTAATCTAATGCAAGGTGGTTTAGTTTCTGGTTTTAAAGTTCAAACAATAGAAAGTGTTCTAATGCAAGGTGGTTTAGTTTCTGGTTTTAAAGTTTCGACAATAGAAAGTAATCTAATGCAAGGTGGTTTAGTTTCTGGTTTTAAAGTTCAAACAATAGAAAGTGTTCTAATGCAAGGTGGTTTAGTTTCTGGTTTTAAAGTTTCGACAATAGAAAGTAATCTAATGCAAGGTGGTTTAGTTTCTGGTTTTAAAGTTCAAACAATAGAAAGTGTTCTAATGCAAGGTGGTTTAGTTTCTGGTTTTAAAGTTTCGACAATAGAAAGTAATCTAATGCAAGGTGGTTTAGTTTCTGGTTTTAAAGTTCAAACAATAGAAAGTGTTCTAATGCAAGGTGGTTTAGTTTCTGGTTTTAAAGTTTCGACAATAGAAAGTAATCTAATGCAAGGTGGTTTAGTTTCTGGTTTTAAAGTTCAAACAATAGAAAGTGTTCTAATGCAAGGTGGTTTAGTTTCTGGTTTTAAAGTTTCGACAATAGAAAGTAATCTAATGCAAGGTGGTTTAGTTTCTGGTTTTAAAGTTCAAACAATAGAAAGTGTTCTAATGCAAGGTGGTTTAGTTTCTGGTTTTAAAGTTTCGACAATAGAAAGTAATCTAATGCAAGGTGGTTTAGTTTCTGGTTTTAAAGTTCAAACAATAGAAAGTGTTCTAATGCAAGGTGGTTTAGTTTCTGGTTTTAAAGTTTCGACAATAGAAAGTAATCTAATGCAAGGTGGTTTAGTTTCTGGTTTTAAAGTTCAAACAATAGAAAGTGTTCTAATGCAAGGTGGTTTAGTTTCTGGTTTTAAAGTTTCGACAATAGAAAGTAATCTAATGCAAGGTGGTTTAGTTTCTGGTTTTAAAGTTCAAACAATAGAAAGTGTTCTAATGCAAGGTGGTTTAGTTTCTGGTTTTAAAGTTTCGACAATAGAAAGTAATCTAATGCAAGGTGGTTTAGTTTCTGGTTTTAAAGTTCAAACAATAGAAAGTGTTCTAATGCAAGGTGGTTTAGTTTCTGGTTTTAAAGTTTCGACAATAGAAAGTAATCTAATGCAAGGTGGTTTAGTTTCTGGTTTTAAAGTTCAAACAATAGAAAGTGTTCTAATGCAAGGTGGTTTAGTTTCTGGTTTTAAAGTTTCGACAATAGAAAGTAATCTAATGCAAGGTGGTTTAGTTTCTGGTTTTAAAGTTCAAACAATAGAAAGTGTTCTAATGCAAGGTGGTTTAGTTTCTGGTTTTAAAGTTTCGACAATAGAAAGTAATCTAATGCAAGGTGGTTTAGTTTCTGGTTTTAAAGTTCAAACAATAGAAAGTGTTCTAATGCAAGGTGGTTTAGTTTCTGGTTTTAAAGTTTCGACAATAGAAAGTAATCTAATGCAAGGTGGTTTAGTTTCTGGTTTTAAAGTTCAAACAATAGAAAGTGTTCTAATGCAAGGTGGTTTAGTTTCTGGTTTTAAAGTTTCGACAATAGAAAGTAATCTAATGCAAGGTGGTTTAGTTTCTGGTTTTAAAGTTCAAACAATAGAAAGTGTTCTAATGCAAGGTGGTTTAGTTTCTGGTTTTAAAGTTTCGACAATAGAAAGTAATCTAATGCAAGGTGGTTTAGTTTCTGGTTTTAAAGTTCAAACAATAGAAAGTGTTCTAATGCAAGGTGGTTTAGTTTCTGGTTTTAAAGTTTCGACAATAGAAAGTAATCTAATGCAAGGTGGTTTAGTTTCTGGTTTTAAAGTTCAAACAATAGAAAGTGTTCTAATGCAAGGTGGTTTAGTTTCTGGTTTTAAAGTTTCGACAATAGAAAGTAATCTAATGCAAGGTGGTTTAGTTTCTGGTTTTAAAGTTCAAACAATAGAAAGTGTTCTAATGCAAGGTGGTTTAGTTTCTGGTTTTAAAGTTTCGACAATAGAAAGTAATCTAATGCAAGGTGGTTTAGTTTCTGGTTTTAAAGTTCAAACAATAGAAAGTGTTCTAATGCAAGGTGGTTTAGTTTCTGGTTTTAAAGTTTCGACAATAGAAAGTAATCTAATGCAAGGTGGTTTAGTTTCTGGTTTTAAAGTTCAAACAATAGAAAGTGTTCTAATGCAAGGTGGTTTAGTTTCTGGTTTTAAAGTTTCGACAATAGAAAGTAATCTAATGCAAGGTGGTTTAGTTTCTGGTTTTAAAGTTCAAACAATAGAAAGTGTTCTAATGCAAGGTGGTTTAGTTTCTGGTTTTAAAGTTTCGACAATAGAAAGTAATCTAATGCAAGGTGGTTTAGTTTCTGGTTTTAAAGTTCAAACAATAGAAAGTGTTCTAATGCAAGGTGGTTTAGTTTCTGGTTTTAAAGTTTCGACAATAGAAAGTAATCTAATGCAAGGTGGTTTAGTTTCTGGTTTTAAAGTTCAAACAATAGAAAGTGTTCTAATGCAAGGTGGTTTAGTTTCTGGTTTTAAAGTTTCGACAATAGAAAGTAATCTAATGCAAGGTGGTTTAGTTTCTGNAGCAGACAAACCAGCAGACAAACTAGCAGACAAACCAGCAGACAAACCAGCAGACAAACCAGCAGACAAACCAGCAGACAAATTCGCAGACACTGTTCTCTATACGCCAGGTCAAGCCTAGTTGAAAACCTTCATATTTTAGGTGCTATGACTTTTTGTCTATACTGAATAATACAGCAGAGCGTCGATTATTTGAACGTTCAATTGTCCAACAACTGATGGCTTCATGCAATATTGAGCTGAGCGAGCATTTTAATCTTACATTTTATTTATGCGTTGAAATTCATATTACATTTATTTGTTTACATCACGTCATAATCACATTTATCAAAAATTTATATTTAACAGCTGATGGGATATATTAAACAGCTGATAGTTAACAATAAACATTTTTATTTATAAACAGCTGAAGTCAGATTAAAGAAAGTATTACTTCTAATTTTTTTGTCAATCGTTAATTAATCTCTTCTAAGTTATATTTTCCTTATTGCTGAGGTCTTTAGGGATTATTTGATATTAAATTTGTAAAAATAATTTATTTTTTATTATTAGCAATCTTGGGTGTCAGCAGGCAGCAGATATGATTTTTAGTTTGACTGATGTTAATAGTGTGTTAATTCTAATTTTAAGTTTAAAACTAAGTGTAAAAACTAAATGAAAAGGTACAAGCACAGACTTGTTAATTGTTACGATATTATTTAGTTTTTTATGAATTTGTAATATTCTTTACAAATAGAAATAAAATATCTAAGATATAGTCGTGGCTACTACAAACAAATAAACAATGGAGAAGTACAAACAAATAAACAAACACTCTGACACTCTTCTTTTTGAACACTGACAAATGAACCAATACAGGCAGACATGTAAATTTATATAAATAAGGACAAACAAACAGACATATAGACTCTTTTCTTTACGAATAACGTTAAATAAACAAGCAGAAAGACTCTAATCTATTTCAATAAAGACAAACAAAGAAATCAAACAGCCACTCTTCTTTGTGAATAAGGACAAACAAATAAACAGAAATATACGCTCCTTTATGAATACTGACAAATAAACCAACAGAAAGACACTCTTCTATTTCAATAAAGACTAACAAACTGACAGACAGCCACTCTTTTTCATGAATAACGTCAAATTCACAAACCGACAATAATTCTTCTTTATAATAAGGTACAAACGAATTAACAGAGATACATCTTTTTATTGTTTATTAAGATTGTTTTAAATAACAAAAAAATGCTCAATAAAAATATAAATTAAATACATACAAAGCTGTTGTACTAAAAAATAAATAGAATTATAAAAAATTATTTTATTTAAAAACTAAAGTAATGGATCATAAATACAAATAAAATATACAGGATATTCTAAATTTTGTTTTCAGGTTAAAAACAGTAAACCAGAAAATGTGGTTTGTCTGAAGAGCACTGCAAAAATTAAAGCTTACAAGCCTTAACACCCATTGCTAAGACTTCAGGGTAACCTCAACATCCCCATTTACCTTGCGGACACACAATTCCAAGCAGAAAAGAAAGCCACCCTAACATTGCTCTCAAGACTTCAGTGTAACCTCAACATCCCCATTTACCTTGTGGACACACAATTCCAAGCAGAAAAGAAAGCCACCCTAACATTCCTCTCAAGACTTCAGGGTAACCTCAACATCCTCATTTACCTAGCGGACACACAATTCCAAGCAGAAAAAAAGCCACCCTAACATTGCTCTCAAGACTTCAGGGTAACCTCAACATCCCCATTTACCTTGCGGACACACAATTCCAAGCAGTCAAGATAACACCCTAACATTTCTCTCAAGACTTCAGGGTTACCTCAACATCCCCATTTACCTTGCGGACACACAATTCCAAGCAGAAAAGAAAGACACCCTAACATTGCTCTCAATACTTCAGGGTAACCTCAGCATTCCCATTTACCTAGCGGACACACAATTCCAAGCAGAAAAGAATGTTTATGATGTTGGCCTAATGAATAATCCAAGTTTGTGACCTCGGGCGCAACCCAACTTTGCGTTGCGGGAACGCAACTTTCTCAAAAATCGAAAAAATCGTTGTTTTTTTTAAATTTTGGCGATTATTACCTCCTTAAAGGACTAGTTTTTGACTTTTTTTTACATTTGCTACAATATGATACTAGAATTGTATCTGTAGACCCAATAGTTTTCGAGATTAAGCCTTTTAAAGTTTATAATTTTTTTCGAACTTCGCAATTATTTACAATATATTTTTGCAAAGATGAGTTCTTGGGGCTTCACGATGGGCTGTGGGAACGCGTGCAGCTGCAGGAAGGCAGGATTAAAATGCTCATCAGTCTGCAGGCAATGCAGCGGGGTCCCTTGGGACAATATACCTGATGTTGCAGTAGTAGATATCCCAGAAGGCGACGATCTGTCCGATGTCGAAATGGAGGATGACTACTTGTAGGCACAAGACGTCGACTATTCATCACCATCCCCTGATGGGGATATGCCATCCCTATACGTCGATCCAGATACGGACAAACCTTAACCGGGACCTTCCAAGAGGGCTAAATTAATTTATTTTTTTGTATTTTGAATATTACTCAATTTCCTAACAAAGAAACTAATTAACTTTTGTAGGACCTACTTATCTTACTAAACATCAGGTATATTGTCACAAGGGGCCCCACTGCATTGCCTGCAGACTGATGAGCATTTTAATCATGCCTTCCTGCAGCTGCACGCGTTTCCAAAACCCTTCGTGCAGCCCGAAGAAATCATCCGCAAGAGGTGTTGTGGGGCTGCATCTTAGCAAAAATATATTGTAAATAATTGCGAAGTTCGAAAAAAATGATATACTTTGAAAGTCTTAATCTCGAAAACTATTGGGTCTACAGAGACAATTCTAGTATCATATTGTAGCTAATTTAGTCTACTTTAAAAACGTCCTAAACAAGTTTTTTTAAAAACTAGTCCTTTAGGGTTATAATCGCCATAATTTGAAAAAATAACGATTTTTTCGATTTTTGACAAAGTTGCGTTCGGCGCTTGAGGTCACAAACTTGGATTATTTATTAGGCCAACATCATAAACAAGTCTGTATAAAATCAGAACTACTGGATTTGACGCATACTGTGATGTATAAAGTTACTGGACTAAAACTATAAACGTAATTAATTTAGATTAATANTATAACGGGATATGAAATACCGGGATTCTACTGTAATAACATTTTTTATTATAATTGATGAAAATAACCCATTATATATTTTGATGTATTTTTATTAAGGCTGTGAGCTTATTTTATAATTCATTCATAATATATGGTTCTTACATGCAGGGTGTGGCAAAAGTTCGGCAACGTCTAATTATCTCCGTTAATATTTAGGATATTAAACTGCAGTTTGTTGCAATCTTCATCATGCATAAAAAACTACTTTTTTGGTGGGTACCCATTATCCCGCCATTTTGGTTGCCGCCATAATGGATTCAACTTTAAAATTTCAAATTAGAACCCCTATATTGTGATACATATTTGGAAAGGCCTTGAAAAAAGAAAACATTTGTCGCAAACCAGAGCATTTTATCTTTTGCCGTTTTAAAATGGTGGCCAGTTGAAATTTCTAAATTGCCATTTTCAACGCTTGATTGCTATTAAAATAAGGCTTTAAGCAAAAAAAAATTAAGAGTAAAATTATGCTATTTTAAACTCAAAAATTCCAAATTGGTTTAAAAAAAAAAATAAATAAATAAAACCTTTATTTTGTCCGTAATTTTGACATTCCAGTAAGATCGTGTATAAGTCATGTTCAATTAACTTAACTTTTCTAAATATATATTAAAATTTAGTATCTATACTAATTTTCTAGTTCGTACTTCACCAGTGTAGTACCAGTAATACTACAGTCATTGTAACTACATATTATAATTATTAAGCGTGTAATAATTAATTTATATTACGATTATATAGATTAATAGGTAATTGTATAATAGTGTTCTTTATAACATAACCAAAATTAAACTGTAATAATTGAATAATCTCATTACTTAATTTAAAAAAAAGAGTTCTTCTGTTTAGTGGAACGGTATCTAATAGTAGACTTAAATCCTCTTCCAGAAATCAATTTAGTGGTACATTGCCACAAAAAGGTACTACGGCGTTACAATGACTGTAGTATAACTGGTACCCTGATTGGTACTGCACTGGTGGTCATGACGGGTACTATGACTGAACTATGACTTTAACGTTATATTATTATAGAGCAACATAAAAAAAAAGAAAAATAATAACCCGAAGTTTGCATTTTTAGGGCATTCCCTTAGCCATATCTCAGCTGACAGTAGAGCATGATTTTTTTAAATTTCATCACTATTTCGGATACTTTAAGTTGGAATATTTTAAATTTAATGGTACCATTATGAAGCTTAGTAAATGCGCCAACTTTAAGGAGTTTTGCACCCATTGCTACCTAATACATTTCAGTTGTTATATAAGCTCTAACATTTTCTTTTTTTTATTAAAATTTATCATTTTCAAATTCTAACGAATTTACGTGTGACTATAAATGAAATTAATTAGCTGAAATTATGTTTATCTTTAAGCATTTTTCATGCTCTTTCAGATGGTATATCATTTATCATTCTAGCTTAAGTAGTTCCAATGATATTGCCAATTTATTAAGTCAAAGTCACGTTTTAGAAAAAAAATTAAAAATAAGATAGCTAGAAAACAAATGAGAATTGGACCATGGTTCATATCATAGGACTTTTTTTACTCCAAATTAACTGTATTGTCACATCCTAAAGTTTGTCGGTCCTGACACGGAACACCCTGTATAATACAAATGATTAAGATATAGAAAATTAGTATAGATACTAAATTTTAATATTTATTTTGAAAAGTTAAGCTAATTGAACGTGAACTTATACATGATCTTACTGGAATGTCCAAATTGCAACAAAAAATCGATATAGCCTATTTAACCATCTGACATCATTACTACTTAAAGCTTGGACCACATTTTCGTACTATTGTATCTATATCTTGTATATGCTTTTCACGGAGGTTGTAGAGAGGTGGACATCGAAACAGCAAATGATCCACGAAATCTAAAGGTGTTAATCCACATAATTGGCACGTATCGGGTTGAAAAACTATAGTTTTGGATTGGTGAGATATTTTTAGATAGAATTTACTGGCCATTCTGAATTGTCAAGAAGCAAGTAAGGTTGGGGGCTTTTTGATAGTGGTAGGTTTTTATAAATGTTAGAAAAATTTGATTGCATGCAGTTTTTCATATCTGAAGCATGCAAGTAGTCTGCATACTTCGCCAGGATAGCTTGTTTAAATCTTAGTATTGAGTTGTAATCGGCATTCTTCCATAAAAATCTGTGTGATAACATTTACCGAAGAAATGTTTAATGTGATAGTACCAGTCAAGATGAAGGTTAGACGAAGGGTGCTGAAGACACAGACTTCGTAATCTTCTCAAACATATAAGTGGGTAACGCCCTTCTTCCATACTAAAGATTTTTATCAGCCAATTGTAGAGTAATTTAAATATTTTATATGAAATATGAAGTGAGCCCGTTTCAAGTCTAACAGCAAAGCTAGGGGTAGTACGGGGAAGGCAAAGCGCACTCTTCAAAAATGTAGTCTGGCATTTTTCTACTTGTTCGTGGTATTTAGGCGCCCAGACCGCAGCGCAGTATAGTACGGAGTTTAGTACCAGCGAGCAAGTAGTCTCATACGGGATTCCCACGAGTTAGATTTTATTTTTGCAAGGAAGGTAGACATAGATCCCATTGCCATATTTCCTTTGGAAAGCGCTGTCTTGGTAGCCGAATCAAAAGAGCCAGACGATGAAAACTCGATCCTTAAGTAGTTAAATTTTTTCACTATTTCGATTTAATCATCTTTATAATAAAATTTCGGTTCTACTCTGGGGGGCTTGCCTTGTTTAAAGACGATTACTTTCGTTTTTGACGTGTTGACCTCTAACCGTTAATTTTACAGTATTCGGCTAGTATAACAAATAACCTATTTAACATGGCAGGAGAGTGTGCCAGTAAGACCATATCATCTGCGTACAGTAAAAGAATTATGTCCGTAACGGAGTTGACAGATAGTCCACTTACTCCCCGTGACCGGAAGTACTCTTCGACTCTGATATAAAAAGGGCAAACAGGAGGGGGCTTAGTCTTTCTCCCTGGAGGATGCCTTCACTAATAGTGAATTCCTTGGTAAGATCCTGGTTAATTTTGGCTCTGAACGAAGCTCTGCTATAAAGGGTTTTCAAAATTCTAATAATTTTGGCACTGACACCTAGTTTAAATATTTTTTCCCATAGCTTAGTATGGCTAATGGGATCAAAGGCGCGTTTAAAGTCAATAAAGGCAACGTAAACTTTCCTCTTCTTTAACCGTAGCTGTATGCTAACAAGTGATGACAAAACAAAGATTTGATCCATACAGCTTCTACCAGTTCGGAAACCTCCTTGATGCTCCGGTAAGATTTTACAATACTCTGCCCACGATAGTAATCTGTTGTAGAGGATAGAAGTGAAGATTTTTTCTTGACTACTAACCGTAAGAAATTTTCCTCGCACTTGAGCAAAGTGAGGGCTCACTTTATTTTTCATTACGGTAATTACAAAAAAACATTAGACAGTTTTTAAAGTCCTGTACACCAACCGTACATCAGTAAAAGATTTATAAAAACTTATTTTATTTAAGATTATGCTGTCACCTATGAATAAACATTAAAAATCTTAAGAAATATGTTTTACATTTAGCATGAGACAACTATTTTAGATAATATCCTATTTTGGGACAAATACGGTAATTACATAATTGTATTATGTTTNGATAGTCCACTTACTCCCCGTGACCGGAAGTACTCTTCGACGTCTGATATAAAAAGGGCAAACAGGAGGGGGCTTAGTTTTTCTCCCTGGAGGATACCTTCACTAATGGTGAAGTTCTTGGTAACATCCTGGTTAATTTTGGCTCTGAACGAAGCTCTGCTATAAAGGGTTTTCAAAATTCTAATAATCTTGGCACTCACACCTAGTTTAAATATTTTTTCCCATAGTTTAGTATGGCTAATGGAATCAAATGCGCGTTTAAAGTCAATAAAGGCTACGTAAACTTTCCTCTTCTTTAACCGTAGCTGTATGCTAACAAGTGATGACAAAACAAAGATTTAATTTAATTTTCTTAAATTAAATGATTTAATACACAAATGTTACTTTTTAAGCAACATATTGAAAATTGATAGGTATTAAATTATTTAACATTATTAAACCATATTTATACTAAAGTAGTAATGGTTGTTCTTGGTGATAAATTTGTACATACAGTAGAATCCCGGTATTTCATATCCTGTTATATCATATATCCCAATAAATCGTATATTATTGCCAGTCCCTTGAAAAAATCTCGATAATTGGTATAAAACCAATGCATTTCGGTCCCCTCAGTATAACGTATTTTTTTCTCCATCGAGGTGAACAAAAACGTCTTATAACTCGTATAATTCTGAGAATAATCCCGATAAAATGTATGAATGAAGGGGGCCATTTCCAAGATGTTGCTTTTTCACTACCTATATCTGTTGTTTTAATCTACTCAGAAAAAAAACAACAGTTCAGAATTTACTACAATTAGAGGAAGCGTTAATTAAATGGTTTTTATTAATTCCGAATTGCAAAGGAACCTATTGGAGGGAACATTCTTCGGGGCAAAAATTAGAACTCTCGTGTGACTTTTGATCGGCATTAAACAAAGACTCAGGAGGGAGAGTGGGATTGCGTCCAAACCAAATGTAATTCCTGGACAGCCTAGATTCTAGATGAAGGAATAACTCTTATAATTGTGAGAAAAATTGCGGTTAAACATATACGACAGGAGGGGACCCTTTTCCAAGATTTGATTGTTTACCTCCTTCTGTTCTACTCGGATAAAATGCTATGGTTAACACCCGAACAAAAGTGGTTTCATTCATTAATCAATTTATAATTTTTTTAAACCAAGTACATATTTATGCACAGTGTATTTTTATGTGCAAAATAAATACAAGTCTTAATTATTACATTAATTTTTCTATTTTTATTGTGATGCTTAGATAAGTTATAAGGTTTTTTTTTTTTTTGACTTGATAACTAACTATGTTCTCTGGGACCGAAGTTATATGAGAAAGTTAGTCTGTGTGTTCTCAGACCGATTTTTTTATCTAACTTCACTATTGAAAATAGGAAAAGAATAATACATTTTTAAACTTGAGTGTCCGCCATTTTGGAACGGGAGTAGATATAAAGCTCGGGTTTGCAGCAAATGTTTTTTTTTTTATTTTAAGACCTTTCAAAAAATGTATCACTTTATGGGTGTTCCAATTTAAAATTTCAAAGTTGAATTCATATGGCGGAAAAAATGATTACCCACCAAAAAAGCAGTTTTTTATAAATGATAAAGATACTCGCAAATCGGAACTTGATGTCTCAATTATAAAAGGAGATATTACGCCGTTTCTGAACTTTTGGATCACCCAGTATAAACAATTTGTCTAAATAGATTAATAAACAGCTTATTTATTTATTTATTAGAACTAGCTGGTCTGCCAGATTTAGTCCATGAAATGATACAAATGCATACTACAAATTGGGGAGCAGAATAATTCTAGAAAGGTAGAAAACCTGTCATTATATTTAATAATGTTTTTAAAGAAAAAAGTATACATATACTAGATAAACCAGAATTTTTATTTGACAATTATTTTTTATAGGTTAAGAATACATCAGCCTTTCAAATACGAACAGTAATATTTAAATTCCGCAAACATTACACGGTTCCAATTTCAACAGTCTTTTCTCCTAAATTAAATCAATTCCTTTTTACGTTATATTTAACCTTGATACTAAGTTTCATCTAAATAAAATACCCTGCTGATATTAATATTATTTTGAACTTTCAAAATAGAAAAATGATTTCACTTTCAAGATAAGATATTTTGATAAGTATAGATTACAACTTCAATGTAACTGCTATTAGGAATATGTATGTACTTACTTTACTATCTTATTTAAGTTCTCTTCTACCTTGCTGTGTGAAGGAAAACAAAAAGAAATTTGCACCTGTCTTTGTCCATTGCAGAGATTGAGCTCATTGGAGGGTCATTCCTCTCCTTGCCAGGAAGGATGCCACGTCCCATCCACAGGAATCCTTTCCTCCCTCTGGGTCTTCTTCAGTCTCCCTTCGTATCATGTTTTGTGCTCTCTTGAGGAACATCATAAGTAATAATGATGTTTTGTTGGTGTTCTCCACTTTTTTGGTAGCTCTTGGAGATAATAAAGCTATCGCTACAATGACTAGACCTTTCAAGATAAATATAATTCGTTTATTTCACAGAGATCTGAAAACCAACTAGGTCTTCTTGGGTTCTCGAAAGCGACTATGTTACATCAACTATATATATGTGGCACCTACGGATCCGAACAAAAGCAAAATATCTTATTTATTAAAACTTGGACTTTCATTCCAACTAAGCCAATAATTCCTTAAATCAATCTTCACACTAATAATAATTGTGCGTAATACAACAGCCTGTGGAAGGACTCTAACTATTCATAATGTTATGGATGACACGGAGTGTGTCACTCCACCATCTGTATAAACCTTATAATTGTGATAAGCAACAGGATAGATGCCACTTCACTAAACCCATTCAGCACGGATGAATCCACTGAGGATTCATGCCTGGCCAAGGCTGGTGCAGATGAACCCACAGTGGATCCAAGTCATCCCTTTCAGCCCTCAGTAGCTCTATTCTCTGTGCCTTGAGTAGAACCATCTTACAAGGCTCTGTCAGGCCCGCTGACGTTCATATCCACAGTGGATCCAAACATTTATTTATTTATTTATTGTTAAATTAACTTTTAAAATTGTGTAGATTTTATTTAGTCACTAAGGTAGGTATTAGGTATATATATATATACATATATATATATATAAAAAATTAGCCCCCCCCCCCATGGCAACCCTGGCTACACCCATGTCCGGTTCCAACGATATTCTATAAGTCAAAA
>KZ652070.1:30306-45024 GCA_001010745.2 Gerris buenoi
CAAAAAAAAAAAAACAGAATATAATTAACAAATTGTGTTCAAAAAAAGTTTTGGGGAACAAATAGGTAATTAAGCATCCATGTAATAGTAAATGATGACTGAGAGACAAAATTATGAATAAAAGAAAAAAATAAAATAAAAAAATCCTAATAATAGTTGATAATACAAAATAAACATGTATTTATAATATAATATTATTAATAAAATGTATAATAAAAATAAAATATTTTAATACATTATAATCTTGTTTCTTTGCAGTTTTTTGTGTTTTTTTTTCTTTTCAATTTTATATAAATATATAATGATATCACTGGAATGTTTTGATTTGATTTATTTGCAAGAAATAAAATAAGAAAGGATTTGGTTTTATTTTTATTGAGATGAGACGAGAAAGTATTCCTTACTATTCCCCTTTAAGATTAGCGATGCAAGCTTTGTAGATTTGCACTTGAGACTGAAATCACAACAAAAGAGAGATTAATACAAAAAAAAAGTTCAAATAATTTGTAGAAAAAACGTCGAAAGAGAGAAAAGTGGGAGAATGAATAAATAAGGTAGATTAAATACAGTAGCACCTCATTATAAGAGACTGATAAGGCCTAAAGGTTGTCCATTATAATGAAAGTTCAGGATATAACAAATATAATGCAAAATGTACATCAATAAAAGCACAATAATTAGCTATAAAAAAGTTTATTTTATACATGGTGGTCTAAAAGTCTCCCCCCCCCCTTATTACTTTTGAACAATTTCAGATAAATTATTGAAACTTGGGGGATCTCTACCATGCAAACAGAAGTTTGTTTTCATGCTATCACCCACTAGGGGCAACCAGCCACTTTGCCCCCAGGCCACCTAACTTCAAATTGGAAAGTATATTTTTGGTAGCATATTTGGATTCTATGGTGAAAAATAATAAAATTTTGCCCCTATGGGGGACAAAGATAGCAAAATAACCCTTCTCAAAATAGTAAAAAAAAAACACTTACATCGTTATAAAATCTAAACGGTTAGAAATAAAGTAATGGAACTTAGGGGATCTGCACCATGTAAAGGGAAGTGTGTATTCAACCACTCACATACTAGGGGCAAACACCATTTTGTCCCCAGGAGCTGAAATCTGCCATTTTTATACTTTTGCTTCCCTATAAGGGGCAAAATATTAGAGATAGAAAAAAAGTTTGAAGTAAAATATTTTTGTTTTTCACCGTAGAATCTAAATCTGCTATCAAAAATATACACTTTAGGTCAAAATTTTGAAGTAAGGTGGCCTGGGGGCAAAATGGGTGGTTGCCCCTGGTGGGCGATTGCATGAAAACAAACTTCCCTTTAAATGGTACAGATCCCCCAAGTTTCATTAATTTATCTCTAAACGTTTAGATTTTAAAACGTATTATCAGAAGGGTTATTTTGCTATCTTTGCCCCCCTGTAGGGGGCAAAATATTGGAAATAGAAAAAAAAAGTTTATTATTTTTCACTGTAGAATCCAAATATGCTATCAAAAATATACACTCCCATTTGAAATTTCGAAGTTAGGTGGCCTGGGGGCAAAGTGGGTGGTTGCCCCAAGTGGGCGATAGCATGAAAACAAACTTCCCTTTGAATGGTTAGATCTCCCAAGTTTCATTAATTCATCTCAAACCATTCAAAAATTAAGAGGGGGGGGGGACTTGTGGACCACACTGTATAATATATGGTAGCCTTAAACATGGGTTTTAATAAGTGAGAGTTGATAAATACTGGAAAAAATAGAACTGGATGCAGGGTCATGGGCGGCAATTCGTGGAATTTCATAAAAAGCCTCATAGAAGCATCATTAAATTTAGACAATGACTCATTTTGCTTAGAAACACAGATAAATATAAGACACCTCCTTTAATTATAATATTTTTTATTTATTTTTTTTCAGTTACAAGTGTTCTAATGTACTGTAAAATTTAGGGTAATATGACAATTAAAAACATAGAGTTGCGAATCGTGAAAAAAGACCCTTCATCAAACATTCTTCGAATTAATTTGAACATCGTTATTAATTAATAAAATAGATAACAATAATACCTTTGCATGTTTAACTTGGAATTCAGCCAAATCTAATAAATTCTTTCTAAAAGCTGCTACACGTCTCGACTTGAAGTCGACGAGTTCTGAAAAAGAAATAGAAATAGGTAAAAATTGAAAAATAATAATTAAATCCCACATCTGAGGATTAAATATAGACCTACAGTTAAAAGTTTAAAATGCCCAGGGCTCTCTTTAGTAACAATAATAATTTTGATTATAATAATATTAATTCTGTAAGACAAGGCAAGGTCCTGACATCTCATTGCAGTCCAGTTAATTATTCTAATTATTCAACAAAATTATTCAAAGCAATTTCTAATGATTAAGAAACAGATTTAATTGTTTCATGTTTTACCAAAAAATTCATATTTTTGTATTATTTGCTCTAATTTAGAACATAAAGCTTTATTTTTTCTAATTTTAATTTTTTAAAAAAATAACAAGGAACAGAATTTTAATTGCAATATTTATTTTCTTTCAATTTTTTAATCTTAATTTCAAACTTATAATAAATTAAGTTAATGAAGAATAAATGCATACATATGTGCACATATGACATTAATAAAGGCTTAAACATCCGTTCACTACTGATCTTTGTGGTTTGTGGCTTTCACACCCAAAAGGCAGGAGGCAGAAGACAGGCGACAAGAGACGGCAGCTACGTCTATTCATTGAGCCAATCCATTACATTATTATAAAAAACTAATATTGTTTTCAGTCCAAAGAGGAAAATAATGATGCCTCCTTTGAGAGAAAGGTCTTGTCTACTGGAGTGATTGTTGTGAAAGTCGCCTTAAGTTCAATGTGATCAGTAGTAATATCGAAGCAAGTGGATTCTGAGATAAAATCAACCTTCCAATGTCATATGAAAAATAATTGGTTCAAGACACAAACTGACTTACGAACACTTGCACCAATTTAATTTTTTCATCATGACAGCAAATACCTAATGTATAATGTGGCCAATTCCCAGTCTAATAATAACCTAATTTTAGAGTTAATTGGTACATAAAAAAAACGGTTTAAAAGAAAGAGAAAAAATGTATGAGTTGTACATATAAGAAAGATAAAACAGGTACATACCTTCTTTTGCCTTGTCGGACATTTGTTCAAAGGTTTCACAGGCTTCATTTTGCGCAATTTCAGCCTAAAAAAAATAATAAAAATAGATAGTATCTTCATTTGTCAAATAATATACTTATATAATATATTTATGTTTAATAATAATAAAATACATGTTTTAAGATCAATGGCTAATTAAGTAAAATTAAATATTATAGTCCAGGAGATAGCGTGCAAAAAAGTATCTGGCTAACATCAAGCTAGAATTTGGTGTATAAGTAAATGTTTTGGTGCCTTTTAAGAATGTATGGTCGGCTAAGTTCGTCTGCAGGACATAGCTTGACAACAGGCATTTGAAAAAAACAAACCAGTGGAGAGGGGCCATGCCCCTTCCTTTTTAGTGAACAATGTGATTTTCATGATCCTGAGTACAAACTTAGTAGACCAATCACCAAGTTGATGGTAGTGTGTCACCTAATAGGTTAGTTGTTCAAATATTACTCAAAATCAAAGTGTTCCCCTGTCAAGGGACAAACTACCATCAACTTGATAATTGGTCTACTAAGTTCGTACTCAGGATCATGAAAATCACATTGTATTAAAGGACAAGAGACATGACCGCTCTTCATCGGTTTGTTTTTTTCAAATGCCTATTACCGAGCTATGTCCCGCAGACGAACTTAGCAGACCATATATTCTTAAAAGGCACCAAAAAATTTACTTATACACAAAATTCTAGCTTGATGTTACTCAGACACTTTTTTGCATGCTATCTCCTGGACTATTAAAATAAGGTTCACTTGTTAAATAAACAGCTAATTTAAATTAAAAAATTATTCATATATATATATAATTCTAAGATTTAACTAAATATAAATTAAAGGTAGTAAAATAAATTAACTACAAGTAGAAAAAGGACTAGAAGGAGAAACTACAAACTGTATATACATACATATGTATGGGTGCAAAATTACAAAAAAAAGACATTATTCTCAGACCGTGCAACCTGAATTTCCCTCACCCCCCTTATATATATTTTGGGCTTAGTGGAAAACCTCAAAAATTCAATAATTGTCATAAAAAAGCTAGAGAATTTATTCATGACTTTTTTTAATTGTTAAAAAGAGGTAGTTATAATCAATTCAATACATTTACTTTTATTGTTATAATAACATGAAGATTTTCCACATGGAAATAAGCATAAAAAGCTTTTAAGCCTACCAAACAACACATAAAAACAATGTATTAAATTATAAATACTTCAAACTACAGTTTGTGCCTCCAGTTGCGAGTTGTAACTTTTGACAGCCCAGGAAAATCCAAAAAATTGGGATGGGGAGCCTTATGAGAGGTCAGGATTTTGAATTCTAGAAGGTCAGGCCAACTAGGCAAACAAAAATGTCACTGGCCATCCTCCCCCCCCCCTTACAGGCCTAGTAGCTTTACTTTTTTCATCATTTAGGTTGGCCAATCTGGGCAAAAGTCACAACTCATAACGCATCATTATTCCCAATATTGATATCTCAACCGCAATATATTTGTCTTTGAAAATAAAAATAACCAAAAAAATCAAAATTTAAAAAATACAACTCAATTTATTTAAAATGCATAAATAGTTATTTATGTAACTAGGCAGCAAAATGGAATTTTTCGGACGAATGATTAAGTTAGCCTCCGAGCCGAAGGCGAGGTCAGGCTATGGAAATTAACTGCCTCGGCTTCGCCTCGGCAGGTAATTTATTCGATAAAAATAATTTATTCGAAAAAAATTTCCTATAAATAATTTTTATTTCATAATACTTACTTACTTATCAAATACATACTATTATTGAACTATTTAAATTAAAAAAACAAAAATAAAATAAGCAACAATATCAAATGTTACAATTATAAAAAATGAATTGACAGAAATACAGTAAATCAAAACAAAATGATGATAATAGATGAGCTGCAGTGTTGCCACTAATTTAATTATTTAAGATTATTTTAAGACCTACTATTTCTATAATATTTTTATTTCTTTTCTATCTTTTTACTCCATTCTATTTTATAAATATAATCTATTATAAGTACTTATAAACCTTATTTTTATAAATTTGAAACACTTTTAAGGTAAATTGTTCAAATAATTTAGGTTAAAGATTATATAAAACAAGAGGTTGTTTTGTTTATTTATTTGAAGCGGGGAATGTGGGCGTGGCTTAGCCTGGAAAAATCCTCAGCAAAACACGATTTTGCCGCCTAGGCAGCAAAACACGTATTTGCCGCCTAGGCAGCAAAATCGCATTTTGCTGCGTATTGTAAAGTTTTCTTGAAACCTCAGAGAAATTACATTTTCCTGCTTATTAACAGTTCAATAATGCGTAATTTTGCTGCCGCTAGTAGGAAAATGTATTTCTTTAAATTTACTTTAACGGGTGTTGGTACTTCCAGAAAAAAATTATAGTGTTGATATATTTTTGGAATTAAAAAAAAAATGTTTTTTTTTTAATCTTAAGAGTTATCAACTGTATCAAAGTATAGACATAACGTATAAAAAAAAGAAAAAAAAAAAGTGTAATCAAACTGTAGTACATTGTGGAGTTCCTGGTAAAATCATCCAAAGTCTATTTATTTATATATAATTTTTATGTACTGGAGTAACTTTAACCAAAATAAAAACTCTTGTTGTACACTTGATTACATAAGCTATCACATAATAATGTAGTTCTAGGTCTTACGGTGGTGACCACCACTTGAAGAGTGTACGTCCACCCTTCGAGGGGACAACACCATTCGAGCCACAGTCACCTAGAACTTCATTATAATTGAAACAGCAGAAGCCTACTAAATTTAATTCCACAAAAAATACACAATCGTAACCTGAAGAGATTGGGTGACTTTACCACTAATAACTTCCTTATTCTCAATAATGTGGACATGTTATCTCAATTTCAGTAAAAAAAATAAAAAAATAAAAAATAAAATAAAAAAATGGACTTGGGTAATTTTACCAGGAGCCCTGCATGTAAGGGAAAGAATATATAACTAATAAATCAGGCTAATTATAATCATATTAGATGATTATTGTTTGAAAAAAGAAAATATAAAATAATCAAGATGCAAAGAAAAAAATAAACTGAATATCAAGAGTAAAAATCATGTTTAGGGAAGAATGCGCAGTCAAAATTAAACAAAATATATCTGAAGCAGGAGGAGCTACACTCATTCATTCAACCATTTTTAATCAATTCTAGAGCCCATGTACAGTAAAAATTAATTTTAAAAGCCAATTTTTTTTCTCCCAATTTTTTTTTCTCCCAACCAAGCTGTTTATTAAAAATAAACACAGTTTTGAGTGGTTTTATGTTCACTTTCTCCAATAGTATATTTTGCTTATTATTATCAGTCACTTTATCGAGATCCTAAAGTGACCACAGGAAGCAGCATGGACTGTATTTAAAAAAAAAAAAAAAAAAAAAAAAAAAAAAAAAAAAAAAAAAAAAATGGGAGAAAAAATTGCATGTAATATAACTAATTGCATGTAGCATTTGTGTAAATGGGTACTCCAAATTACAGAAAAAGAAACCACAAATTTTGGATATAAACTCATCAGAGAATAATTATTACTATATACGTGGTTGTAACTACATTTTAAAGGAGGAAACCATGTAAGTAATTAGAGAATAATAATATTCTAAAAATGTGGTAACAAAAACAGGTAATTACAATTACATTTGAGGAATAATAACATTTCCCCCTACCTTATTTATTTTATTATGTAAAAGCTAGAAAAGTTAAACTCATAACAAGGTAAAAAAATATCTAATACAGAGTGTTGCTACTAGAGAAACAAAACAATAACTGACCATTGTTTCCAACTTCTAAATAATTAGTAGTTAGATCCACTGGATTATTGATACTTGGCTTCATAAAAAAAGTGTGAAAAAAGGACGATTTTGGCTGTAATTAATTTTTAAAAAAAAGTATTTGGAAATCAAGGGGAGAGTGACTATAAAGAACAGATAATATTATGCACTACTCTTTCTTTCTCAATCTAGTGTTATCAAGCAAGATGAAAGTATTAATTGATGAAGCATGATCAAATCACTAGTATTATGTGAGGCTAAAACATGGACTCTATTAAGCCTTGAGATAAATGTCTTAAGTGTGTGGGAAAGGAAGATGCTAAGGAGAATATATGGAGCTATAAAAGACAGAAGGAGCTGGAGAACAAGGACTAATAAGGAATTAAGGATGCTGCATCAAAAGTCTTGGCTGACTTTAGAAATTAAATGACAAGACTCCAAGGGTTAGGTTATGTAAAAAAAATTGATAAAATGGGATTGTCAAAAAGCTTCTTGAAGGCAACCCAGGAAAAAAGACCTAGAGGATGCCCTTATACAAGATTGTTGGATGATGCAGAAGGGTATTGGGAACTAGGAGGTCAAGGGTGGAAAAGGTAGATGGAGGATAGAACTACATGGACTAAAACTGTCAATGGGCCGTCACTTTATGGATAGTAGTGTCCAGTATAGACAATATTATACAAGACTACTTATTGAAACCATTGGAGTGGAGTGATTATAAGGCTTTATGTATTAAAAAAACTTCATAGGTCAGACCACATTTCAGAAGGCAATAGGCGAGAGAAGAGAAGGAGAGCAGACTATTTTGTTTCACATAATATATTTAGATAGAACCAGTCTCACAGACCCTCACTGTGCCTTCTCTCTTAAGAGAGATCATGGTCCCTTATCAGTCGAGTTTGTTAATGCCATCGGACAGCAAGTAGTTTTTGCCAAGTTAGACAGGTAATTAAAGGTAGAAGGAGAGTGGAGGTTCAAGTTGGTGGTCTCATTAAATACCCTCAGCCTCTACAATCAGCCCACCATCCACCTCTTGTCGCATGTTGAGCTTAGAGAATATAGCTTAGAGTTGAGATGCAGAAATATTTCTGGTCTCACAGATGCTTTAATTTTTATAGACAATTTGTAAGCTAGTTCTTTTTTTCATAAAAGTCAATTGAACATTTATAATTTATTTGATTTGAAATATGGTTTATAAACCCAAAATTTTGTGGTTTCGGTTATTTCAATGTGTTCAAAATTGAAATAAAAAAAAGAGGAAGGGGAATAAAAAAAAAAAAAAAAACTAAACTAAACATCAACGGAAACTTACATCAGCGACATCCTGAGCCTTTTTTTTCGTGAGAGCATAAAATGACATAACCCAACATTGATAACATAAAAATTAAAAATAAAAATAAAAGATGGTTTGATATTTTTACCAAAAGCAGATGAGAAGATAAATTAATTAAATAAAAAATGAGGAAACATCAATAGAGAAACATAACATGCATAGATTTTTGTGAAACAAAAAAAATCATTCATTACATAAACATCAAGAGGATTTCATAATCAAAGAAATACACAAGTGTCTCTCCACAAATAGTTGTAATGTTATACAAAGAGATTTCAATTCATTAATAGATCATCAATGCCTTTAACAAGTAATAGTACATTACGCGTCGAGTGTGGAAAGTAGCATTTTGCATGCGAGTGTGGAGTTTACACCCAAGCGATAGAGAGGGTAGTAAAACCACACAAGCAATGCAAAATGCCGTTTTCCCAAGAGTTGCGTACCGTACTTTATCTACAATTGTTAGATTTTAATAATAAATGCAGAAAAAAATAATAAACTTCCTGTATGTAAGCTTGTATTTCTCTTTTGATAAAAATGACATCAATTCGTTAGTTGTATTTTGTGCCGAATTAATTATTCCGGAAGGCGTATTATTCTCTTCATATTCGTCATAATCACTTAAATCACTCATTGATTTTCACAAAAAAAAAACTTTTTTTGTGAAACTCGTTATTTTCACAGTAAACAAGTACAGTATTTTTTTTTTTTTTTTTTTTTTTTTTTTTAATTAGATAGTTTCATAAAAGGAAGACAACATAATTTAAATTACCACAAACAATAAAAAGATTTATTTCTTGTCTTTCAAGCTTCCATCCTTCAACATTGAAACTTTAAGTAAGAGGTTTTTTTGTTTTTTTTATCTCTATTGCACTTAATGGCGAGGAATGTTGATAAGACTTATTTATTTATTTTATTTTTTTCATGGTTTTCCACTCATCTTATTTTTAAAAACTGTTTAAAAATTCAGTATAGTGTAGGAATGTTCATAAGGTAAACTATTATTTAAATTGGATATAGCGCAATTATAAAGATGGGGAAAATTGACTTTTATTTATAATGTGTCACGACTTAGAACATTTTAACAGCTCAAGTACTTAGTACTTTATCTCAAAATTATATTTTATTTTTTTATTTAATTAACTGTAGATAGAGAAAAACTAAATAGATAATATGTTAATAACAGCTGTGTAATCAAAAAAACAAACAGACAAAAGTGTATTCGAGATAAAACAAAGTGTATTTATTTCAAATATAACATTAAGTGAGAATCACAACTAACTGACAAAAAATATATAAAAATTAATAGTGATAATGGACATAAATTCTATGTTCAATTGCGTAGATAAAAATACAACTAAGAGCTTAGAAGGGGAAGAAGAGGTAGTAATGTGCAAAAACCCCTCTCTTCAAAAAGTTGCTCAAACTTTGATGACAGAAGATGGTACTTCCAAGAGACAAAACATTATAACTAATAGGTTTTTATCAATTATTTGTGTTTGGCATCTGATATCTTATCACTGTTAACTCCATTATCAATCGTTGAAACACAGAGCTTGCTTCATTGACCTCAGCATGAAAGGATTTTAGCTTTGCCATTTTCATTCATAATGGCGGGAATGTTTGTGAAATGGTTGCTATATCTCACAAAATATTTGGACTAGATCCTTGAAATTTGGAAATAAGTTATTCCTTATGATATAAATAAGATATGAGAAAGTATTTTTCAATCTAACATTTAAATTCCAGGTCGTAAATATATACATTTTTAAAAGCCAAGTCCCATTCTCTTCTAATCATAACTATTTGATCTGCCATTTTACTTTAAAACCCCAGCCATTTTTGTGAAATTTTTATTGTTGTTTTATCTTTCCAACACTCAGACTAGAAAATTGAAACTTGGTAATAGGTCCCTTAACAATAAAATCATAAAAAATATTTCTTCAATCTGCCTTTTAGACTCAAGATCATCATCTTAGGCATCTGTCTATATTTATAAAACTATTTATCATAACCTATTCATTACTCAATCTCATGAGACTACTACTAGACTATAGATCACTAAACATGGTAGGAAGTTTCCTTTGATGATGTATATGTCAGCAAAGTAGCTAGTTTTTGATTTAATAAAACCAGATGCAATGTGATAAAAGAAAACATACCGTTGCAAAGCACGGTAATAAATAAAGCAACATGTAGAAGTTAAAATTTAAAAATAAGGGAAAAATTAAAGTAAAGAAGTTTAGGGTGTACTTACAGCAAGAATATCTTTATTTTTATTACGAGCCTTGTCCAAGTTCTTATTGGCCTGTTCATAGTTAGCTAGGGAGCGAAGACGCCTGTATAGTAATCTCTTAGCTGCAAATGTATCCCTCATGTAGTAGCGGAGTGTGTCAGATAACTTTAGGTCCTCGTCTGACGCTACTCGAGCTTCACATTTCTAAACATAAGCCACAAGTAAAATAAATAATATAATTTATTAAAAAAAAAAACTAAACTTTTTTTTATAAATAATAGCCATTTTTATTTAGTCCATTTTCCATTTATTCCAACAATTTTGATTAAAAAATTATAAAACTAATCTAATGATATAAGCCTTTTTCCAGGAATAATCTAGTTTCAGAGATATTGATGAAAATAAATTTGATTTTGTTGAAAATCGCAAAATAGAAAGTAAACAACCACCTGTTGAACACATTTTAAATAATATAGAATATTAACTAAGCATCACGTAGGTTTATCACTGACGCTAACTTAATGCAATAAATATTTAATATGATCAAATTAGTAGTTAATCATGATGAGATTATAGTTTAAAAGGGTGATTGGAGTCGACAGTAGGTGCCAGGTGGGACCCTCACTTCACTTGGGAGGTTCTATAATAACCGTGCTAAAGGTGGGTTCACATCACAGTCACACCTTACACACAGTTTGACACACAGATTGACATCTTACTGATTGACACGTGTATCCCTCTATACAGGTAACAATATATACATGTTTTATGGGATATGGGACTTAGATTATATGAGAAAGTTAGTGTGAGTTGTCTTTTTTGAGTTGTATTTTTCTTTTTTACACTAAGGGAAGAAATAAATTGGATCATGGGCAATAGTGTTCTTTTTTTCTATTTTATAATGAACTACACCTACAATCCATCGGACAGATTAGTTCACCAAAAACAGTTTGAATTGAAAAATTAGAGACTGTAACTCAAGTAATAATACTTAAAAAAACGTTGAATGTTTACACCTTTGTAAATTTGTTGATTCTTAATATTAAGTTGATGGATGCTTAAGGTGTGGTAGTGAATATAAATAAACACTTAAATCTTCATTAAGAGACGTTTCGACCCTATTTAAAGGTCATTCTCAATCTTTAATTGTTCTAAAATAAAATCCAATACAATAAGTTAATTAATAACGCATAAACATTTATAATTTTATCAAAAAACATTATAACCAATAACAATGCAAAACAGANCCTTTATGCACGAGCTTTTATATTGGTAACCACAAAAGAAAGAGACAGTGGAAATGGTTAACGTATAAAACCAAAAGAAGACACTTCCTTCCATCATTTTGTTCAGACGTGAACTGTGAGAATTGGATTATCAAAGTCACTGATATTATTCATCTAACTTTTATCAGTTAAAAGATAACTTACGCCCACCACATTCTTATCAATTCAACTACTAACTATTCATAATATCATTACAATAAATAAATACCAGGATACAGAAATCCACTAAATGAATAATTAAGTAATTTAAATCACTATTAAAGTATATCTTGAGAATGATAGAGAGGATCATATTAAACATAAAAAGGAAAGATAAGAAAAAAAAAAAAATTACATTAGGGAGCAGACCGAACTAGAAGATATAGGGAATGATGATTAGAAAATAGAACTAGGCAAGACATTTAACTAAAACCTCGCTTATAATACGCAAGCTAAAATTTGAGGAAAATAAAATATTCACATATAATACGCACCTAACTTTTCCTTCCAATTTTAGAACAAAAATCAATATTAATTTGTGTATAATACGCAGCTAGTTAAAATCGCTTAATGAAGATTTAAGTGTTTATTTATATTTACTACCACACCTTAAGCATCCATCAACTTAATATTAAGAATCAAGTAATAATACTTATGTAATTAAATAACAATAATTGTATAACAACAGAGTTAAAAAGATACATTTTCAGACATTGAAATTCAGGCTTAGTTAATCTCTCAATTAACAACTCTCCAGTGCTCCCTAAGAGCATACTAAAAATAAAATGGTGGTAGCATAGCAGAGATAGTGGGGAGGCAGAAAGACCTCTGGAAGCTCTGCCATCTACTGTGAAACACAGAACCTTTGCAGATGGAACGGGGGGCGGCGCGCCCTAATATGTAACTCAAATAGGCACGCCCACTGCAGGGTTAATTAAATGTAAAGGTTATGGGACTACCATCTGGGGCCGTAACCGAGCTAAAAAGCAGAACACCCATGAATCCAAAATGAAGTATTGTTTCAGTAAATGCCCAAATTGTTGAACACCTTCTAATAATAAATAAATATCAATAATTCTTCAGAATAATTTAAAATAAATTATTATTTAAATTATAATTGATAATATCATATACAGGTAATCAATAATAATAATTGAGAATAATTTATTTTAAATTATTCTGAAGAATTATTGTTATTTATTTATTATTAGAAGGTGTTCAACAATTTGGTCATTTACTAAAACAATACTTCATTTTGGACGCATGGTTGTTCTGCTTTATAGCTCAGGTTACGGATTCCTTACTGCGGGCCCCAGATGGTAGTCCATAACCAACTTATATGTGAATAACTAATTTTAACAAAATACAGTCGGACCTCCTTATAACAAACTGTACAGCGAAAATCTCTATGTAACAAATTTTTTTTTGTCCCATGGATCCTCTATACTGAGTGATTCTATAGTAAAAGAAATTCTATATAACAAAATTTCTATACAACAAATTTTTTTTCTGGAACCATCGAGTTCGTTGTATGGAGGTCCGACTGTAATGATATTAAAAAAGAAAATCTTACAGTATTTAAATACAATTGTATTAATAGTGGGCATAAACGTTACTAGGAACAAATAATTTTACTAGCTTTATGAAAATCATACCTTACAAAATTTTAACAAAATTTAAGAGATACTTACAATTATCAGTGTTATTGCTGTCACTTTCTTAATTTGAGAGAATTGAATTTAATCTTTCCTCCTCTAAATTTAATTGCCTTTTAAGTTGGTCCCTCCTTAGATATACATCCTTTATGCACGAGCTTTTATATTGGTAACCACAAAAGAAAGAGACAGTGGAAATGGTTAATGTATAAAACCAAAAGAAGACACTTCCTTCCATCATTTTGTTCAGACGTGAACTGTGAGAATTGGATTATCAAAGTCACTGATATTATTCATCTAACTTTTATCAGTTAAAAGATAACTTACGCCCACCACATTCTTATCAATTCAACTACTAACTATTCATAATATCATTACAATAAATAAATACCAGGATACAGAAATCCACTAAATGAATAATTAAGTAATTTAAATCACTATTAAAGTATATCTTGAGAATGATAGAGAGGATCATATTAAACATAAAAAGGAAAGATAAGAAAAAAAAAAAAATTACATTAGGGAGCAGACCGAACTAGAAGATATAGGGAATGATGATTAGAAAATAGAACTAGGCAAGACATTTAACTAAAACCTCGCTTATAATACGCAAGCTAAAATTTGAGGAAAATAAAATATTCACATATAATACGCACCTAACTTTTCCTTCCAATTTTAGAACAAAAATCAATATTAATTTGTGTATAATACGCAGCTAGTTAAAATCGTCAGAATTTTTATCAATTCAAGGAATAACACAAGTATAAAGACATATTAATAATTCGTAGAAGGCCGCCATTTTCAGTAATCAAGCCACGGCAGAGCCGGGGTTTGAGATAAGAATAAAAATTATCTTCTCTCTACTATTATCAATTACCAAAATGAATTAATATTGTAACGGCAAGAACAACGTTATACTTTTTTTGGCGGGAATTATATGTTCTACAACAAATAAGAATTGTATAATACAGTTAATTTGGAATTTAGAATTCTCACAAGCCAAAAGAGTATCAAAAGGGTGTTCTATCTTGTATTTGTTTCTTTATTATCTTCTCAATCTGTAAATCTGAAATCCTTCTTTTCTTTCCTTTCTATAATTTTCAAAAAACATCACCTGCATAAATTAAAGACACAAAATAAAGTGATGTATAATTGCTATACAATTTAGAGAATGGTTGTTTACTTTATAATAATTATTAATAAGCAAAATCAACTACAATGATTATTAATCCCCCCACAAAAAAAGAAAGAAAAAAA
>KZ652070.1:56320-73062 GCA_001010745.2 Gerris buenoi
AGTCTATGTGCCAAGTTTCAGCTCGATCGGATAAGTAGAAGAGGGTTAACTAGCCTTCCAAAAATGTTGACGCCAGGCACCCAGGCACCCACTCCCCCAGGCACTCCCCCAGGCACCCAGGCACAAAAGTGAAGTTAATATAAAGGATTTAAAAAAAAAGGGCAGTTAGTTCAAGAACCTAACAAGCGAAGAATGTGCTAAGTTAATCAAACACAAAATGGTGCAGTAAGATTTAAGATAATACCTTTTAAAACCTGAAATATTCCAATTCTGAGTCAGCTAATACATTAGGTTTGTTCCAACAACACTTCAAACTATGTAGTTCCAAACTAGTTTCAAACTGTACGACTCATGCGCATTAGCAAAAAACGATCAATTATGGTCCGTTGCGTATGCGTCGGACAGTTCCAAACCAGTTTGAAATGTGGTTGGAACAAGCCTATTATTTAAATAAAATAACTGGCATAAACTGCAACCTGGGTTTCTGACAATTCCATAATCATAAGAGCTGCCATTTTTTCCTACTATTGTTGCTTCTTTTTTAAATTTGATCAGGGGGCACTCCACCAGCAGTTTAATTTGTGATAGGTTTACACTTAATTTTTTATTGTAATAAATGTTAACTAATTCAATTTTAATTAAGTCAAAGAAAATTATTAATTTTGATATTGGAGTTTTAATAAAAACACAGAGATGTAGGCAGGGGCACCTAGACGCAAGGGGGTTCCCAAAACTTGAGGAGGGGGGTCTACTGAGGGTCAATGTGTTAAAGAAGAGTGTTTTGTAAAATGACCAGGGCACAGTATAGAATACCCAATTATTCAGGCAGTGTATAAAGGGCAGGTTCTTCACAAATGGCCAATAAATTTTACTTAATGATCTTGATTTTTTGGACACTCTTATTAGAGGAGTTAGAATCTTAAAATAGCGTATCAGCACAGCAAACCACTGAGTAACAGCAAAAACAAATGTGTTTTAAAAAGTTCATGTCAGCTATGCAATTTTAATGCATTGCTCCAACAAATGATCCTCATGATTAACTATAGTTACAATTACTGCACATTGATTTTGACTGAGGAATTTATTGTCTCAATAAAAACCCTTTTTCTACTGAAGATTAAGAGCTTTTTCTACTCTCCTAGTCATAGTGATTCTACGTATACCATCACCCTCTAGGCATTCAGTATACTGACAGGACATTTTATAGATTGACCGAAACTTGTGAAGGGTGTTTTGTACAATACCTTTTTATAAGGGCATTCTAAGTAGTGCCCCGTCTTTTAATTTTACATAACACCCACAGTATATATACATTAAAAATCAATATTTAATTTTAGTAGTGAGAAAGGAAGGACGAAACTTCTTCTGACATGAGTCCTTGGTAATAAACATATTGTAGGGGCCATTCGTAAATATGCTTACAAGTGTCATCAAGCCATTAGAGACCATTTATAGAGAGAAACCTGAAAGATGGGCAAGGCTGACTACCAAATGAACACCATATGGAAGTACTAGAAGTAAAGGAAGTCCAGCTAGAAGATGGACAGATGATTTTGGGGGAAAAATGGTAAAGTTGGCAAAGGACTGCTATGAAAAGGAAAAGATGGAGAAAAGCTATTAAATGTTTATCCATAAATAATGAACTGTGTATATCAAGAATGTTAATTAATGGTGTGGTTAAAAAATCAATGACAATTTACTCTATAACTCCTTGATAAAGATAGGTTTTTGCTTTAAAAAGAAGTGTCTTCTAATCGGTTAGTTTGGAATTTATTAATTTTTTTTTTTTTAAGATCTCTTACCATTTGGTTAAAAGGTTGACTATCTTTTGTGTAAAACTCCATAACAGAATACAAGATAAAGAAAAAATTATTATAGTTTATTGACAAAATTACTTGATCACAATGAATATTTCAGTTACATTACATTAATCTTAGGTGCCATAACATTTTAACATGCATTGAAACATAAAAAAAAATGCACACAGAAAAGTAAAAACACTGGAAAGAATAATTAAAATCGAGATCTTTATTAGAATTAACTTCCTTCATTAAAATAACCTTCCTAACATTTGTTAACCTTTTTTAGCCTCTATTAATTCTTAACGAATCAAACCCAATCATTAAACAAAATAAAACAAGACAAAACAACAAATAAAAAATGAATTAAATAGTAACAACAACAACAACAATAATAATAATAATAATAATAACATAACATATTTACATAATATCTTGGAGATATTGACATTATCAGACTCAAGAAGAAAGCTAGGTGAACTTAGTCACACACCATTAGAAATATAAGCGACCTTGTAACCCAAGATAAGAAAGCTTGATAATTAACAATATAAAAAGAAAATCAACTATACAAAACTAATTAAACTACAGATACAATAATAAAAATGACAATAAATCAATAGTTTACAACTATAAAAATAAAAATAAACAACTAAACTTTATCAAATAAATGTTGATAATGAGATTTTGCGGAACTTGTTAATAATAATATGAAATTCAAATACTGACTGACATGTCATCATATCTTTGCAACCACTGGACATACAACCATGGTATTTTATATGGCCCTTAGGGTGCGCTAATAATTTTTTTTTGTGATTCACAATCTTAAGGCCCGTTTACACTTTGATTAGTGCGAGTGCAAATGTTTAGTAAATTTTGCAAGTGTTTAGTGTTTAGTAGTGTCCAATTGTGTTTAGTGCAAGTGATTAGGATTTCGTTTTATTTTGAGGAAAATTTTATATTTTATTGAACATTTATTTATTTTATTTTTTATTTTTTTGTTTTGTGGGAGGGGTATTTTTCGTTGATTGTTGACACATTGTGACAGTTTTTTGACCAATCAATTAAACATTTTTGCTTTTAAATTGTATAATAAAAAAATAAAAAAAACCCTGACATCTAANAATAAAAATAGACAACTAAACTTTATCAAATAAATGTCGATAATGAAATAACTTGTTGTAAATAATATGAAATTCAAATACAGACTGACATGTCATCATGATATCTTTGCAACCACTGGACATACAACCATGGTATTCTATAGGTAGGTCTTAGCCCTTAGTGTTCACTAAGAATTTTTTTTGTGATTCACCATCTTAAGCCCCGTTTACACTTTGATTAGTGCGAGTGCAAATGTTTAGTAAATTTTGCAAGTGTTTAGTGTTTAGTAGTGTCCAATTTTGAGGAAAATTTTATATTTTATTGAACATTTATTTATTTTATTTTTATTTTTATTTTATTTTTTATTTTTTTGTTTTGTGGGAGGGGTATTTTTCGTTGATTGTTGACACATTGTGACAGTTTTTTGACCAATCAATTAAACATTTTTGCTTTTAAATTGTATAATAAAAAAATAAAAAAAACCCTGACATCTAAGTTGGAGAGGGGAGGCCTACTCGCAGATCCACTAAACAGTGCAAGTATACTAAACAGTTAACAGTTCACTCGCAAAATTACTAAACATTTACACTAAGCACATGGTCTCCATACGGATTTAGTGATTTTACTTAACACTTGCACTAAACACTCGCACTCATCAAAGTGTAAACGGGCCTTTATTTTAAGATTGCCGCCATTTATATGTAAAATTTGACATGGTTAGATCTTCAAAATCAATTGTACTAGAATCTTAAAACTTGGAAGTTAGCTTCATTTAGTGATATAAACAACTTTACTTAAAATTTTTCCAAAAAGCCATTATTTTTCAAGATAGCCATATACGTAATTGAAACCAAGTTCTTGGATAAAAATAATTATCCCTACTTCTTTGAAATGCTAAAATAAACTCAACTTATAATACATGGTGAAATAATTTATATTGTCTGTCGTGAAAGGAAATTTTCTGATCCCAAAGAAGGGGAAAATAGGGACAAAGTAAATATAAGGGGAATTGAGCTTAGACTATTCATCAGAAGTTAATACTAGGAAAAGAGCTTCTCTTTAAACTTTAAGTACCTATAAATACAAAGTGTATAAGGTATTACATCAAATCCAAGCCCCAATTAGGTTTTAACACTTTAATTGGTAGTAAAATACTGTTATCATGAAAAGAGCAAAAAGCTGACAAAATAGGAATAAGCTCAATCCAAGGGAGTTGGGACTTAAGTAGCGGTATAAGAGTTTATAGAATCGCATATTGACGCTGAATTGTGGGGTATAAGAGTGATTGGAGCTGTTACCTGTTTGACCTCAATTACTTCCTAAAATCAAGAATAAGATTATTTCTCTAAATATAATAAAACGTTTGTGTAACGGAATGACTGTGCTTTTCCAAAACAAACACTTTCATCTAACAGCTCTAACTTTCTCAAAATATCAAAAATACATCTTGGTGCCTTACATATCTTTATATACATACATATTAGTTTTTTAATTTGACTACTAAGACTTGAGTCATCCTAAGAGCACGACAAATCAGACATATGTTTTATCTTAATGATTTTATATTAATTAATTTATCATTTGTGTCTGTAATAGCTTTGATACCAACCAGATTCAACTTACAGGACAGGTTTTAAAATTATTTTTATTCCTTTTACACCCAAAGACACAGACCATTTATTACACTTATTAGGGTCTTATGAACAAACCCAGGTTGGAGAACCGAACTCTTACTAAACCATGCCTCACATCTTGATTTTTTTGTTAAACTGAGAGTGTCAACTATGGTTTTCCAGGCCAAAGCATTGCTGGGAAATGAACCCATATCTGTGTGATCAGATCACCCATCCAACTAGTAACCGATGCTGTCTAACTTGATTAGAGAGCAGACTGCTCTCCCCTATGTGCAACCCAAGTCCCTTGGTTTTATGTTTAATGTTAATAAAAACCCATTATATTATTGAATTTATAGGTAATAACTAATTCTTATTGCTTTAAAGCTGACAGAACGGGAACAGAACTAAGGTCATTCTTAAAAACATCATTTTTTTTTTGTTTCTTAATTCAAAGAGTCCTGGACAGAAAATTGTTTCAAATATCAGGGAATATTGACTCATTCACAGTTAGTTATCCATGTTATCACTATCACACTTATAAGCATGTTAAAACAACCTATCATTTATTATCACACTTCTGAAATCAAGGTCTTAGTTTAGTTTTCCACTTCACTTCAGTACAATCAAATAAATACTTCAAACTGAAATTAAATAAGTAATAATTATTATCAAATATATAATCCATTAGCTACAAAGTTTGAATGAATTCACTTCCAAATATAAACACATTTTATTCAACTACCAAAGTTTTAAGTAAATTGTTCTCTAAAAATTATAATAATAATAAATACATTTATACACTATAAAGCCGCATGGCTAACTCACTGACATCAATGTTTCCAGAAGAGATAGAGACTTGCGGTTTGCGCCATTCGACGCGCAATGTCCCTATTGTGAACCAAAATAATTATAAAAAGCTTACTTTTCTCACTCCTTCCCCCCCTAAAAANGATTTCACAAGTGTTGTTCGTAAGACAAACTTAGAGTTGTGATGTACGCAACATTGCCAAAATTTCACTTTTCCCACTCCCCCCCCCCCTAAAAAAATAAAAATGGCGGACTTGATTTTTAAGCTGCTTTGGGGGCATATTGCGGCTAAACGGTAAGTCGTATTGAAAAACGGATAGCACTAGCTGTAACTGATTTTAAAAGATCTACAACATGGGTCCTATGATTTTTGTCGTACCTCTATCGGTTGTACCCTAAATAGTGATAATTTTTCTATTTCTTTGTTTTTATTTTTTAAAATTTTTGACTTTGAATGGCCATAGTTTCTACAATTATTCACCGATTTTATTTCTGATTGGGGTGCTTGAATCTCACACTAATGATCTTTAAATGGAGTATATTTTATTTCATTAGTTCATCCTACTTGCTGAGAACTTGAGAGTTAACTTTTTCCTGTGTGCCGTGTCAAGTGACCACTTTTTTTGTTTTTAAATATTGTGTCGTATATCATTTGAAAGGCCTTGATTTGTACATTAAAGCTATTTTGTTTGTTTATTTTTTTTAAAAATGTATATATTATTAGTTAAATTAATGCCCTTATGTATAGTTATTTTTCAAAAAATTAAATTTTGGTACCTTAGAGTACAAGGGTACAAATGTTAAAAGTTAATAATTTATAATATGATGTATATCGTTGAAAAGCTCTTGAATAACAGATTAATTTTTGTTAGGTCCTATTTTGGGTTATTTTAAGTTTTGAGGGGGGGAAATTATAAAAACTGTTTATATGTATACATAGCGATTTTTTAAGATTTGGTAGCTGTTTTCTCCAAAAAATGATGGTTAGGACCAAAGTTATTAAATAATATTAACTGGAATAGTGCCAAGCTGAAGGAAGAGACAGAGATGGGAATATGTCCAACTTTCCCATTCCCTCCTGTCGCTCCTGTCAATCAATCCCCTCTACAACTCCACAGCCTAAGATACTACCTCACTTTCTTACCTTTGCACTGTTTAATCACTTTCTCATTTATAGACTGAAAATTATTTAACTGAATAATTACAACCTCCTACAACCTTACCTCCTACCATTTACTATATAATATGTACCTGGCTTATATCTACCTGGCCACTCGACGGGTGAAGGCTGGCCGTAGGCCAGCCAAGACCGGCGTCTTTATCATATTAGCATAGGTAAATAGTGAGAGGTATACAATAGTAATTTTACATAATTATAAAAGAAACAAGTTAAGAGCAAAAGTACTAGCTAAAGAAGCACTTTCTTTTGGGAAATAAAGACTAATTAAAATCTGTCCCAAACGAGAGTTAGTGCGTTGACAGCACGGGAAAATAGTCACTAGATCTGTGATTAGCAGGGCCTCCCCCCTTCACTAGAGACATTTATCCGGGAAAATCTCAAGCTCTCATTCGCTCCCCACCCCATAAGCTTGTTTTTTCCATGCTGTCAACACACTAACTCTCATTTGGGACAGACTTTGAGCATTTAGTTTCTTAATGTATGTTAGGAAAAACAGTTTCAACAAAAAACCCTTGACTTACTTGCAGTTTCAATAAGTCATTTTAGAATATGGCTGGGATATTTTTTTGATTAAAATTTGCTCTTCTACACCCATGCATTCTCTCATGTTTGGGTTTTGTTTAAGAACCGCAGGTTAAATTCTTTCAATTTTGACTTCAAGAAATAGCTTGGTTCCAACAGGCATTTTTAAAACCATTTTTTTTTTTAGACTCAGGGGGCCTTAAAACTGGTAAATCCATTAAAATTACAATCACTATACTTTATCTCTATATTATATACTACCTATATGAGAAAGAAGCAAATACAAAAAAAAGAATAAGGATTGTTGTTACCAAAGTCAGTTAGATGCTTAGTACAAGGTGAGTAAAACTTTAAAAGCCTCAATCAATCAGAATTTAATGTCCAAAAAGCCAAAAAATACAAACTACAAACTGCTATTAATCACTTCAGTTGGTAATCAATCTACTGAATATATATTAAAGAATGGCTACTATGGCTTTTTCGTTTTATTTGTTTAGTTGTTCTTGTATATAGTAAGTACACAAAACAATTATTAATAAAATTCAAAAAGCAAAACTGGTCAGTTAATTATAAAAAAAAAGAAAAAAAAAGTATAATAATAATTAACGTTTAAACAAAAAGTGGTTGAGATTGGTAAACATTAGCTGTTAAAAAAGCAAAAACATTTCAATTTTACTTAAATAAAGCCTGAACACTATCTATGTTTAAATGGATGATTTAAAATGTTTTGAAACGCTAACCACTTGAGAACTTATATGGACTGAAAACTTAATCGGTAGTTGTAAAATCAATGAAAACTTAAATCTGGATTAAAAAAAAAAAAAAAATCAGATTGTATGTTGAATCCAATTGTATTCCTGCATAAAAGTGTTTCCTTCATGACGCACTTACATTCTAGATCTGAATTTTGTTTAAAAAATGGTTTTTCTTCCTCCATAAAAGTTAAATTTTAGTAGCAACGTTAAAAGAGGCACTAATAACTAACTGATAGAGAATAAAAGTAAAATTGATTTGATTATTCACCCACAATAACAGCAATGGCTAATAATATATTATTAGTTTAGGTTTCTGTGGCCAGAGTCTAATAAGTTAAAATCATCCAGAGGAGACCACATTAGAGATTTGATAAATCCTGATGTTTACTGGCTCTTATTGTGAGCAAATCTTTTGAGAATGATCTCAGTAATTGTTCAAAATTTTGGGATTTACAAAATCTTTGACATAGTCTCCCCTGAAAGTAACCTTGGCTCATATTTACTACTGACAGTTTCAACAACTTAAGTTAGTTATCGAAGGTAAACTGATAAATGACAAATACAATCATCAAATCATAAATAATATCATGAATAATTGAAATAATAATCAGTTAGCTAACACAAAAGTATTTGAAACCAATATTTATTAATGACAAGCTACTGTGGGATTTGGTAATCAAATCGTCAACTTTGATCTTTGGGTTTTAATCACCACATTTTCATTTGTTTAACTTGAACTTTGAGTTTCAATGATTGAGTAAATCCCACTACCAAACAAGTCTCTAGTAAGTCCCATAACCAAGTAATTCTCTGTAGAAAAGATAACCTTACTTGTCTTTTAATAACAAATAAATATTATTAATATTTTAAGGGTTAACATTAAGAACTTTCTTTACCACCTGAACATTTAATACTTTAAAGCAAAGTTTGAGAATTTATTGTTGATAATCCCACAACATACTGCATTGACAAGATTACACTTTAAACTTTGCATATTAATACAAGACAGTATGTCCCTTCGTCTTCTAAGTTCATTTAACAAAGGAATATTATAAATTATATACACAAGAGAGATTAAGTCCTTTAGTCTCCATTGTGATAAGAATAGAATAAAAACAGTGTGTTGCGGGATTGGCAACCTTATTCTAAAGCAATTCTAAAAACAGACACAACTGGAGTTTTAAAGGCAGTTAATTGGTTAGTCATAAACAAGCATTTGTAAATAATTCGCAAAACATCGAAGAGGAAACTAAAAATAGTTACAAGCGAATGGTTACTCTGTTTACATCTAGAACCTCGAGCCAATTAGAAAAGTTTGCATGCATTATACATGGTGCAAATGAATGGAAATCATGCAGGGCAAAATTATCTGATTGTTAATATTCAAAGAATAGTCTCTATACAGATCAAACATGCTCTGAATTCTAGGATATTATGCCAGAGTAGGTACATACTTTTTGATTCCCAGTTCCTAAAATAATTTCACTCTCATCATCCACTCCGTCCTATTCAACAGATAAAATGAATTATTTGTAAAAGCGATCTTGCAAAGTAGAAACAAAAGCATTATAGTTTTACACAGGTTTTATTTCTGACGTTTTGATAATATTTTTTACCATCATCTTGGCTGAGGATTTCTAAGAAACACTATCAAGGAATGAAATCTACGAAGGATGGATAACGGCGCGAGTCAACAGCTCTCGGAATCGCGGTAAAAACACATCGGCTCGATAGTTTAAAAAAAAATCTAATAAGACAACTTTTTAAACATCAATAAAAGCTACGATTATTTAAAAAATTCAAATGAATAAACTTAATTATGAACTACTTAAAAAAAGTACCGCTGAGATCAAAAAGCCCGACACCCCTACGATATGCGTCAGCGTCAGCTGATAACGATAACAATCATGAATGCAACATAACAACGAAAAAACCTTATCTCTTAACTTGTTATAGAGATAAAGGATTTAATAACCCCAGAGCCCCAAAAAATGTCTAAATTAAACTTTTAACATAGCAATGTATTAATAAATTTAGAATAATTCCAAGATAAAAAGAACTTTTTATATACTACGTTTTTAAATTTTCTGTCATAAATTTTAAACCTGTCAAAATGAAGATTGTAAATATGGGACATATCAAATATCAAAACAAATAAAATAACTTGCGGATTTTTTCCGAACTGACTTTCCAGCACAATTTGCTGAAAACTAATTAAATTTTGCTGAAAGATGGCTAAAAGTATTAAAAAATGCATTGTCATCGTGTTCTGAGCTATTCTTTAAAGTTTCAAATGTCTAGCTACTCAGGAAGTTAGTTAAAAATCGATTGCAAGATTTGCACTGGACAAACAATCAAACAAACAAGAAAACATGCTAATAAAAACTTAGTAATAATTGCTAGATAAAAATAATTTTTTATATACTACGTTTTTAAATATTCTGTCATAAATTTGAAACATGTCAAAATGAAGATTGTAAATATGGGACTTATCAAAACAAATAATAACTTGCGGATTTTTTCCGTACTAACTTTCCGTGCAGCACAATTTGCTTAAAACGAATTAAATTTTGCTGAAAGATGGCTAAAAGTATTAAAATAATGCATTGTCATCGTGTTCTGAGCTATTCTAAAATTTTCTAATGTCTAGCTACTCGGGAAGTTATAGAGGAATACTTAAATTTTCCAATTTTTGGACAACTCTGCCAAATTTCGAAATGTTACATCTTGGTAACTATTAGACGTACAGGGTTGTAAGTGGATGTATAAGAAAGCCAATTATTGTATTTACAACAAAATTCATTCTTTATGACTTTTCTCATAGGTTAACAGTTTTACGCCGATATTCGCCCCGATACGAGAACAATACAGATAATTTCCATTATTAAAAAAAAAATCAATTTTTAAAGTGCCACATCTCGGGAACTATTGGACGTACAGAGTTACCATTAGACTTAAATTGTTGTAAATTTATTGCACTCAAAAAATTTTAAGACAAATTAACATCGAACAACGCATAGTTTACGAGGTATATAGCAACAACTGAAATTTTTTTCAGTTTTTCACATATTTTGCGAAAAAATTGTGGGGGCCCTTAGGAAGAGGTCTTGGGGGGGAGGAAGTCTAGGAAGTGGGGGAATGAATAATTTTAAAGGGGGAGTCAAAAATCTATGGAAAAATAAATTAAGTGTAGCTTAAGGTCAGAATTCCCTAATAAAAGAGTTCTTTTGCCCCCCAATCCTACTTTATTTTTTATTACCTAATTTTGAGTGCTTGTTACTCAAAAACGGTTGGTGATAGAAAAAAAAGTTTAGAGGACTAATTTTATTGGAAATTTAATGAAGAAAAAATTTTTACATAACTATAAGGCTTGTCCCACACAGGATCCGCTCATCTCAGCTCAGACTTTGTCGAAAAAAATAAAACCCATGTATTTAAATGAGAACCCACACACTGCGTCCGCTCCGCTCCGCTCCGGTCCGCTCAGACCGACCTCTTTCGCTCGGCGAGAATATTTTGCCGGAAGCCGGAGAGGGCGGAAGGAACGCGCAGGCGCACCAGGCTGCTTTTGCCTTTCACCCCTCCTCACTCCCGTGGTTTATCTTCAACTTTTATTTATAAAAAAAACCAAAACTTTTTTTTTTTTCTTTCTTCTTTTGTACCCTTATTTATACTTTTTGTAAAAATTTCTTGAGAAATTTGGCCTTTTCTAGGGTTTTAATTTTTCTTAATTTTTATTATATATTATTAAATATAATAAAAATAAAAACTTCCACTCTTCTTTAAAAATAGCTATATTTCGCCATCACATTATNTAATATAGAATAATATTCAGTATGGAAGTATAGACTACTAACTAAGTGGCTAATTTATAGTTTTTTGAGTTGCTAAATACGAATTTTTAACTTCCATCCCGAAATTCCCCCCGCAACCCCCAAATTTTGTAATGGAACCCCCTAAAAATATTGTATTTTTTTTTTTTTTTAATAAATACATGTGTTGGTTTAATGGGAAAAATAAATATATATCCAAAAAGGTGAGATAGCTGAGACAAGATTGGCTTAAAAATTGGAATTGCATTAAAATATCGGAAGGGTCTGAGCGGTCTGAGCGGAAGCAGTGTGCAGAAAACTGCCGGACCGGAGCGGAAGGGTCTGGGCTGAGATGAGATGAGATGAGACGAGCGGATCCAGTGTGGGACATGCCTAAATTCGCTTAATGTCAATACTTTTAAAGATATTTGGTAAAAAGCAAAAAAAGCACCTATTGCCCCCTCTGGGGGGCAATAGGTGCCCCCTAGTCGCTTCGCTCGTCAACCATATAATATATGATGATATAATAACTCATCTAAATAGTGACCGAGACTTTTATCAATATCAATACTAAATGTTATAATTATTAAGATAACATTTATGATTTTCTACCGATGAAAGTAAAGGTTTGTTTGTTGATTTGTTAATCTTTATATAGATTTAATAACTTATCAAAATAGTTTTGATTTGTTTTATATTGAATGCTGTCACTTTTTGATTAAGGCGTGTAAACAAACAATGCGCTTTCTTTATTACATCGCCCGTGTTTTGTTTATTGTCTCGGGAATGACAGTTCCCCGTGTCATTCTTGAGCGGAATTTACTATGAGAACCTCCCCTTTCTCCACCGGAGAACCTCCCACTTATCTCTATCGCACTCTTATCAAACAGTTATATATCACTCTCTCTTTGAACTTGTTTGTTTACCTTTCTCCCCCCTTATCTCCTAACGCACTCTTATCAAACAGTTATATATCACCCTCTCTCTGAAATTGTTTGTTTACAAAACTTTTTTAATAATATAGATAGATAGTTAGATATATATTTTTTTCTTTTTATAGTTTCATATAGGCTCATTTTTTCCACCATTGTAATTCGAGGTAAAGTTTTATGTTTTTAAAAATCTTGTTGTTTCCACTAATCTGCCTACCTGACTTACCTTACCCTTTTCTTATGTCTCTGTATTGTATAATTACTTAAATACTTTCCACAAGTGTTATATATTTTTCTAATCTACTATTCAATACCTTCCATTTAATACCCCACTTAAAATGTTTTTAAAAAAATCTCAGGACATGAATTATCCGCCATTTTAAGTTTGCTACATTTTTCCTGTGTGCGCGTCAAAACGATCTTTAATACAGGAAATTTTCATGTTTTTATATCTTTTGTTTCAAAAGATATTGGAACCGTACAGAGTGACGGACAGACTTTCTTGGATTTTTCTAGGCAAAACAAAGGACCCTTATATTTCCCTGCGCGTGTACCTGTCGTCCGTCTGTTTGTCACCTACTCTCACAGTGACAGTGAACACTTTTCGTCCGATTACATTGAAATTTGTCATATATGTGTATAGAAGCTACCCACACATTTTAATAATATAGTGACTTAAAAAATAATTTTTCAAGAAATAAGGTTAACAAATGTTAAGGTTATAAAATATTGTACCTGGGGTACAGACTGTGTAGGGTGTCATATGAAAGGGTACGTCGAGCTGTCAACAAAAATATATAATTTTTTGGTTATAACTTTGTTAAGGCGAGATTGAAGTTGGTGTGAAAAGTGTCCTCCCCCTTTCTATATCGCTTATGTGAAGTGTAAAAATTCTGAAAATGTTCCTGAACATTCTTCAACCAAAAGTAAATACGACTTTTGGAAATTTCTAAAAAAACAACAAAAAAAAATTGACAAAATATGTTTTTTAATAAGTATGCTCTTTTGGGTGTATTTAAATGTTTATAGTTCGGTTCACTGGGGAAAAAAAAAAAAAAAAAAAAAAAAATCAGAAGTTTGTTTATGTGATTTGAGAATATCACACCCGTATTATAGGATAGTTAAAAGTAGGCTTTTTAGCATTATAAAAAGCCAAAAGGTATCAGTAGGTACTACTCAAACAATACTATATTACCTACTAGTGCAGCAAAAATAGACCAAAAAGCAACCGAACCTCGAAAAAATTAGTACAAGCAAGAAACTTGGTGGATTCAGCTTCCTGTTGAATATACTAAAAGTCTCCTAAAATCGAAGCTGTGCTACGGCCGCCATATTGCAAGATGACGGTCCATTTTCGGTTTTTTGCTAGGTAATTCCTTAAATATTGCAGATAGAAAAAAAGTTTCAAATAACAAATGTAGAGGACTATAAAATAAACATATTTTGTTCTTATTATAACTTTTTCTCTAAACCTATAACAGGTTTTTGAGTGATTAACAATATAGTTTTATAAGTCCATGCAAAAAAGACCATATGGGTCCTTACCTGGGAGAATTCATGGTAGTTCTGGAAATGGGAGTCGATAAATATACGAATTTATAACTTCCAACCTGAAATTCCCCCCCCCCCCACAACTCCCCAATTTTGTTATTGGTACCCCCAAAAATGATGTTTTTTTTTCAAAAATAAATATATATGTGTTTGTTTAATGGGAAAAATAAATATATATCCAAAAAGGTGACAAAATTTGCAACAAAAACTTTTCTATTGCATTTTTGCGTTGGACAAACAAGGTGGCGCTGGCGCGTCTCTGAAAATGTGCCTCGGTGCGGCGGAGCTGTATGTACTGAGTTATGGGATTCCACACAAGCCCTCACGTCGTTCCCATTCGCTCCAAAAATGAAGAGTAGGACGAAAGTTTTGCCGATTCATTTGAAATTTGGTGTACATATTCTTTTAGCGAATTTGCTAAGAAAATTAAGCTATTTCAATGGCTTCAAAATGTTTGTAATGAATATTTTTGAAAATTTTCTTCATGGAAATTCGTTTCATTCTGAATCGATTCCTAAAATTTAACACTTTTTTTTATGTATGTATGTATGTATACAGGGTGGCACAAAAGTATGGAAACCCCTGAATAACTCGTCATAAATGCATTTTTTTGGAAAAAGTTTCAAGATTTATCCTTAGTTATTCAATGGTGACCTTGGATTTGAACTTTGCCCTTCAGGGTCATTTAAGGGTCAACTTTGTTATTTTAAATGGGAACCCCCAATGTTATTAAAGTGCAGGAAATTTTACGTAAAAAAATAACCTTGACCATGTCCTTGAGGATGACCTTTAAGGTCATTCCATGGTCAAAAATGTTTTTCCAATGGGAAACTCTAATTTGTATTCCGGATTTCAAAATAACCAAATTATTCCCTTCAACAGTGGCCTTGACCAAGGTCTACACCACGTCCTTCAACATGACCTTCGAAGAAATTTTAACCCTTCCCCCTCCCTTTTTCTTATTATTTTATTTGTTAATAAAATAATAAGTACTTTTATTCAATTTTGTTTTATTGTAGGTCAACCACATTCTTCACCATGACCTGAAATTAGACCATGAAAATGTTTTCCATTTTACCCCCCTTTTATATGAAAATATGATATACGTAACATCACGTAAAGTGTACGTAACATCAATTACTGTACTCTTAAAGAGCTTTTAACGATGTGCATCTTGAAGGGTAAATGTGTGTGTACCAATTTTTTTTTTTTTTTTTTTTTACCCATCCAAATTCTAAACCAAATTATTCCTATATTATCATAAGCCAATAATACTCAGATTTCTTTGAAAATTCACTCATTAAGTCATGGTGCATGACTGGACTTTTTACCAATGCTCAGGCTAAGTTTATTGGACAGCGTTATCTCTCGAAGCATTCAGTACAAACAGAAGTTTCTGTATATTCAAGTGATACATTCATATTAATACATAGTTGAAAGGAAGATGTACGGAGGCAACCCAAAACCTTCTTCACAAACTTATACCTCCCTTCAAACCAAAAAATGTCAACATTATTAACTATTGTCTACCGTCTATATCATTTGTGCATGTTCAATATTTATTGCCATTATACGCTCGCTTCAATGATAAAGCAACATGATGCCTATAAATTAGATTTAATCACAAAAACTCGAAACAACTAACATATTGTATAACTCTGAAGAAGTAATTAGTAATTATGTATTTTTATAGGTACAAACGAGAATCTTTAAATCGAGTTGCATCATACAGCTTATTTACTTTTATTTTTTTCATATAAGAGTATGAGTATGGTACAGTGTTTTCCATTTATTAGTTACTAGCTGGGATACCCGGGCTTCGCTACGGAGTATTATTTTAATTTGATAAGTTTATAAATGTCAAGAAACATTTAAACAATTTTACTATAAGAGAATATCTAGATTCTATCCCTTCCACTTATTTCTACACCCTCTCCTCTTTGATAAGATAATTTGCAAATATCCCAAATTCACCCACCTTCCAAAATGAAAAATGAAACTTATAGATATATTTTTTCTTAACCTTCAAAATGTACATAACAACTATTATTGTACTGTTAAAGAGCTTTTCAACGATATATGCATCATGAAGGGTTCTCATATCTTTGATATTTATCCTCCGTACCCCTGGTTACCAATATTTAAATTTCGAAAATTCATGTAGACAGTGACTTTTCACTGGCTTTGAAGGTCAAGAGTGCAAATTTTCATCGAGATCGGACGAAAACTTTAGATTTATATAAAGAACTCACACACACACATACGTTGACTTTTATATTATAGATATAGATATAAATTGTATTGAAAGTTGAGTGTGTAAATTTTTATCGACATCGGACTAATACGGTAGCTTTGTATAAAGAGCATACACATAAACACATATACAAATATACACAGATACGTTGACTTTTGTATGTATAGATTTCCAGCATTTGGGATTACATTAAATTATTATTGAATATTTTATCAAAATTTGCCATAAAAATAACTCCTTCCCGGCAAGGAATCAAACCAGATTCTAACTAAAGATGTTTTTGCAGGAAAAAAAAGCAAAAGAATGTCTAAGGAGGAAAAAATAAGTTAAACTTGCAAATAAATAAGATTTTTTTTTTTTTTTTTTTTTTTTTTTTTTTTTTTTTTTTTTTTTTTTTTTTTTTTTTT
>KZ652070.1:80869-92224 GCA_001010745.2 Gerris buenoi
TGGAACAGTTTCGTGTACGGTACGAAACACTGTCCCAAGTCAGCTTGGAACGGCTTTTATCTATTGCGCATGACGGTGACGATCCCGCGGACGGTACAATGCTCGGTTGGAACCAGCGATCATAGAATCCTTAAACGGAAAGATTTCCAACTCCCCTCTTTATCTTCCTGTTTTAGACTACTAGTGCTCCACGGGAAGGTGTGGTTAATATTGTAACTAAATCTTTTACACCATTCAAAAGATTTCGAGCATTTTAATTCAAAGAAATAAATTAATAAATTATTTAGTCATTTTCCTGGAATCGAACCCGGGAACTTTCGCAATTTAGGCGATCGCGCATCTCATTCGGCCACCGAGGCTGTTATTTATTTTGATTGTTTATTTACAATATAGTATAAATGTCAAAAGATCATAAGTAGTTTACAATTTTAACCACCATCTTCCCGTGGAGCGCTAGTGCTCTTACACCTCTAGAATACTGGAGTTGGATACCCCTGGTTGGAACAAACCTTTTATTAACACAAGACTTGAATATGTCAATGTCACAACAAAACAATAATGACAACCCTGAAACCGCCCACAGTATAAGAACATGACAGGTGGTCAGCATAGTTTTACGTGAACGAGTGGTCTGGTTAGCGACCTTGAGGGCAGATGGATCGTATGTGGACGAGAGGCGGTCCGGTCATTGACCTACAGTCAGATTATCTAAAGTTTTGATTTTTTACACTCAGATTGGCCAACCTAAATGTTGAAAAAAAAATATAATAAAGCCACTAGGTCTGTAGGAGGGGTGGGGCCGGTGACATTTTTGTTTGCCTAGATGGCCCGTCCTTCTAGAATTCCAAATCCTGACCCTGACTTCTTATTGGTTCCCCACAGATTTTCCTGTGCTGTCAAAAATCAAAACTTTAGATAATCTTTTTTGTGGTTTTAGGTGGACATTAGCGATTGGGTCAGGTACCCCCTTTTATCACTACTAAGCTAAACCCGAGTTACTTAAATACTTTCTTGGTTTAGTCTTTAGCAGCGCCGTATAACTTAACAGAGCTTGCATAATTATTATGTTAACTTTAAAAACGCAATTTAATTCAGCTTTAATTAACAATTTAAATTAATTTGTTTTTAAAAATACTGCTTAACGATTTCAACTTAACTTTTAAATTTAAATTAATATTTTAAAAACAAATAATTCACAGTAAATCTAGAATCTCCGGAAAGAAACGGTCTCTGAAATGTTTAAGTAAATCAACTTCAATGAAAATACGATAGATTCTTGTACCAAAAGCAGGGTTTGTTTAAATGTATTGCGGGTTCATTCATGAGATTGAGTTCATTTATGAATTAAATTAATAAACCTTGGAATTCTAATGATGATCATAAGCAACTAAAAAGACAATAAATCGTATTAAACTTTTTTTTTAAACGAATATTTATGAAAATAACTATAATTTTTATAGTTTATTTAAAAACTTTTATTCAAGATGCTTGAATACATCTCACTTGAATGAAAATAGAAATTATTTATACAGTTTTATGAACGAAACGAAAATTTGTTGGACAAACTCTTCTACCATAAGCATACTTTATTCAGAAAATCACAATAATTATACAACAGCATTAGCGACTTTTTTTAAGAAGAGTGAATTAATATACATATACTTACAACAGCAACTGCTTCAGAAGCTAGGAGCTCCTGTTTGGAGAGAACTACGAAATAAGCAAGATTAGCTAAAACATAGACTGTAGTCACCAGAGGCATGGATATAGCGATGGCCCTTGGCAGGTTCCTACCAAAAAACAAAATATTCGAATTATTAGTAGGGATTAGGTAGATAGACAGTAGTTGGGGATTAATTGTTGCAAGAGTGGTTAGGGTTGTGCCACTTGAAATCCCAGAGAGGGGAGACATATTTATTTTATTAAATTAATCTATTTAATTATAAATAATCATTACTTATAATTAATATTAATTGATTAATTTTAACATTTTTCTATTGGTACAGAGTCTATTTTCTATGTTTCAGCTCGATTGGATGTCTGAAAGATGAGGGTCAATTAGCCCTCAAACAGAAGTAAATATGTATTAAAGGATTTTAAAAATTCATTTGCGTAATGATTTTACCAAAGGAGTGTTTTAGGAACAAATACCGTCAATTATTTGCCAGCAAGTTACTAACAGGGGTTTCTTCGGTCTTTAATTTTTTCAAAAACTAAAATTTGTATAAAAAATTGTAATTTTGAGAAGCAATATGTACCTCTATTATCTCATAGTGTCTTAGGTATGCACTTTCGGGATATAAATGGCCCTCATTTTGGAAAATCGATATATATTTATATTTGTGTACCAAATTTCAATACCATTAAAATAATACCCAACTACAAATTTTCGAAAATAAAAAATCGGGTCTCCATATTTATACGGCTCCCTAAAATTTTACTTTTTTATATAAACTCCCGGAAATAGCATTGGACCACAGAGATGTAAATTTTTGTATTATTGCCTTATTTTTAGGACCTTTCCTAATGGGGTAGTGCGGATTTTTTTTCGTATTGTTTTAATTTTTTTTTTTTTTTTTTTGGAAAAAAATGTATACGAAATTTCAAATCTGTAACTTCAGTAGGTCGGGAGATATAGGTACTCCAAGATGCGACGGACGGACGGACGAACTACCAAAAGCATAAGGCTGAGAGTTTCTAGGGTGACCTCGAAATAATAAAACGAGAAATGAACTCGACCACCTACTTAACTCCTGGCTTAACCTACTGAAATAGAACTAAAAAGTATAGTGTTGTTTTAAGGTGTGCTGACACTTGACACTAGGATTAAATCTTAAAAATAATTGGCGTAAGTACTCAGTATTAAAGGGTTGAAACTATCCACCACTTTAAGGAGGAATTTAGAATCTTGCCTCAGGACTCAGGGCATTACCGCAAGGGAATATGCCAGACTGACTAATTATGCGCTACCCTCCGATGCGCTGTTTTCAAGTGAATATTTCTTGTTCGACAACTTTATACCTGTTACATTTGTTAGGCTTGTTATGCTTGTTGCTTATTGTTTATTATATGGTAAAATATTAAAAATTTAAACTTACTTGTAAGGATCTTTGAGTTCTTCAGTAACGAAATTTAAATAATTCCTGAAAACAAAATCACTCTATATTAAAATAAATAATAAAAATGACCACTATCTGGCGGGAGATGTGTTGATTTATTGATAAGGGTTGAAGCAGATGTTGTTACCATCCTGAGTAGGAGAAGAGACCGGAGTAGAAGGCTAGAGCGATGTGACCTGGATCTGTGTTTGTTCCTTCCATTGGTTGAGATATGTGTGTTTGCATACCTGACAGGGCACAGTACAGGCCGGCTGCTATGATCACACATAGGGCAAGGATCTTGGCTGCCATAAAGGCATCTTGAACTCGGGTCACCCACTTTACGTTGTAGCAATTCACTACAGTTAAACCACCTGTAACATCAACAAGAAAGATTAAGGTTCTTAGCACACGAAGCGATTAGCAGAATCTGTAAGATTCAAGCGATATATGCGACATATCTGCCGGTGATATTTTTTTGCCCTTTAAATTTAAAACATCTAAGTTAATCTGGAGAAGGGCACTCAAGATTCTATTTTTAAGTTAAAAATATGATTGGTAGTTACTTACAGGTTATTAATGCAGCTATAAGTCTGACGGCGAGGTAAGGTGGTTGACAGTTAGGCCAGAGTGGCTGAAGGATATACTGAGCGAAGGTAAGAGCAGTGATAGCGTTACCTGAAGGTACCAGGACAAGTAGAGCTACCCACAAATAGAGGAACCCAGCCATACCTCCCCATGCCTCTCTGATGTAAGCGTAGTCACCTCCTGACTTGGGTATCATAGTTCCTAAAATAATAAAAATACACATAACTAGCTATTCGTTAAGAAAAGGCATTTTAGTTGTATAGGTACTCCTAATTGATGGACTACATTACTACTACTAATTTTTGACAAATCCCCTTTGCGGGAATCGAAATCTTAGTTTTTCTAAATCTCTTAATAAATTTGAGACCATGGCTATCAGTAAAAACAGGCCAAGAACTGATTAAAGGTCATGGAGGAGTTCATAATGCCTTAGTGCAAGTGCATATGGCAACCCAGACTAAATGGAAGAATTGCTTTAACTGGAACTGGAAGGCTCTATTATCATGCGTGGTTAATCAAACAATTCTGGATAAGAAGGGCAATTTTCACCACAGTAAAAATGACGCTTTTTTATACAACTAAGTACCAACTCTTAAGACATAAAGGAGGAGTCGAGTGCATGTTGCTGAGATATGTTGTCTGAGGAGAAAGACAAATGGATTGAGAAAGAAATGAAACCATAAGGATGAGAATGCAATCGGAGCCACGCAGAGTCTACAAAAACAAAATGAGGAGGTTCGGTCATGTGTGTAAGAAGCAATATTTTTTGTTAAATGGTTTTGTTTTTTTAAATGATCTTTGTACACCTAAATTTAATGGTCTTTATTCAGATTTATATTGAGCTGTGTAGGAAAGTGGAGGGAAGCAAGGGAATTGTGAGGTGAAGAGGGTTAGTTATAGCTGTTTGCTAGAATTTGTAATGTGCTTATAATTATTGAGTTACGAAAGAAAATTGTTATACTTGAAAACAATTCTTGAGAAAATTATACTTCATTTTTGTGGGAATTGAAAGTTGTGTTTTATTTTATTGAACCTCCTGACAAAATATATTTATCACATGTGGTCAGAATACCAGGCCACAGGACCCTAAAAACAGGACGTGGACGCGATGTTTAAAGGAAAACGGTCAAGGAGACGTCGCTGAATGACAAGGTTAGACCAAGCACAAGCTAAGAGTCGAATTAATAGTCTTCGGCTAGGCTATGATGGTTTAGTCTTTATGCATCCTCTACATTGAGGAATAATTTGCTAAATACTTACGTCATACTGGATAACCATATCAAATTTTAATCCTCTACCTATTCGGGAAGTAGGAGAATTCGCTTTTATATACATATATATATACAAGTATTGATAATAATTGGCTTAGAAGAATTATTCGTGAACTTAATTGGATAACAATAGGGTAGGGAAATAGGGTAGGTGGTAATAGGTTCCTTGTAATATTACTGACACACGCTATGTTCCACTTTAACATTAGAGTGTTACCTCAGGCTTAGGCAATGACCTGATTTAAAATCCTATTGACTATATCTTCGTTTACCGACAATTAACCACGTTAAGATAAAGGGATTATCGATGTGAGATAATATAAAATATTTACTACTCATTGCTTTAGAACATTTGCGGTAAAAGAGAATTGATAACACTGTCAAATACATATACATAGTTAATTTGTATTGTAACGTCCAAATTCCCCTCAGATCTTTCTGTCTGCGACGCCAAATGATCAATCTTACCTTTTTGCTTTCTAGCTTACTGAAGGTAACGGAAGCATTGCGTTCACTTTTGAGAACGAAAAACTTTTATGTCTCCGATTTTAAAAATTCTAAGACTGAAATCCGTTTCAGACCTCAAAACGTGTAAATCAACCAACATCTCAAATTCGAAGTTTCGCGCCTTAACAATATACTTTCTCTTTATATGAGAAAGTAAAAAAGCGGACACTGGGCGTCTCGGAACCTCTCTTTACCATATAATACCAAAATTGTGGCAGATACAGATATCTAGTTAAAATAAAGTTAAATTATTTATTTTATATAGGGAGGTATAATAGGTGCGAATTTTATCTTTATCAGCGAAATAGTTCCAAAATTATTTAGGGATAAATACAAGCGGGTAAATACTCGTATACAAACACGAAAAAAGTTGGGGCCGGGTTAGGTTTTCGGTTTTGGAATGTAAGAAATGAAAAGTTATCCAAAAATTTTAAACAATGAAATTAAATAACTTTAAGACAAATCTTTTATCTTATATATGTAGGCCAAAAACAAGGCAGCTAAGCTCATATAATAACAACAAGAGAGTAATTACTAAATAAACAAGACAGTAATTACTAAATTAAGATCAATAAATCATAACAAAAAATATAAAATTAAATAAATATAAATTTATTATGATTACTAATAAAGAATACTATTAATTGTTTTACTAATTATATTTAGAAGACAGTTTTGTTTGTCTAAAAATAAGACGAGTTATATGAGGATGTGTTAAAATACTATAAGGATTTATATTTAGAGAACAAGAATGTTGAGTTGTAAAAGAGCGGAGGTTGTTTTTTAGATCGAGTTCAGTTTTCCTGTGTAGTGTTATTCTCTAGTGGCTGAGAATTGGCTCTCCTGGCTGCCATTCCTAATAGTACTAGATCTGCGACTCTTCAAAGAGAGACAGTTTGCATAGTGCGTGACCCCAACTTTCAGCGGACTCTTTACTGAGTGTCGCGTGTCATTGTGTTCACTTAAACACTCAGCTAATCCTTTCTAAATCGTGTAATCTGAATTAATGCTAATCCCTATATTGGAAGATGATTGCTGTCTAGGGTAAATATAAACATTGTAATTTTGTGTATAATAGGTATCATTAGAGATTAGCTTGAGGATAATAGGATTAAGAGGTTAGGGTTTTCTGGGTTTAGGTTAGGGTATCTGGGAAATTAATTTCAAACAGCACCATAACCATCTTATTTTATTCAATATCTAAATGAATGAATGACACTGATTTCTATAACTCTTAATTATCATTAATTGTAAAATTATTATTAATTAAAGGAATCAGTAGAATAAATTTTTTAATCAAAATCGTCGGGAGCGTTTTCGAAGTTTTTTAACGTTCTTTTTAGAATTTTGTGAGGGCAGAGCCCTCAAATTTCCTTGAAATTGGCCCATTAGTTTAGGCTCCACGCGTCTGCAAACGATTCATTGTCACATTTATAAAATGTAATGGCTTAAAACATGTAAATCCATCAAAATCTCAATATGCACTATTATGAGCAATTAAAAGAATGAAAATTCTTCAGATAAAAATAGTTTATTAAAAAAATAATAGCTAAAATTCATTTTTTTTCTCGATATTACCCAGGGATATGATTTTTCAAAACATTACATTATAATATAGTATGCCGAACTTATCGAAGACGGCAATTTAGGCTTCAAATGTCTGCACATTAAACCCATCCCGAATTTAAATGGACTACATTTTAGAATTATTTAATAGTATGAACCATCATCAAGATTTTCTCTTTTCAGAGTTTATGGGAATTGCGCCCCCAATTTTTTTTAAATTTCACCTCGGGTATGATTTTGAATTTTCTGAATATCATATTCAGAAAATTCAGAATATGTATAATATGCTAAACTCCATCCATATCGGCTTTGGTGTCTTTAATACGCTAAAACTTTGAACTTTTAAACATTGAAACATTGTAATAGTTTTGGGATAGTGCGGTTTGAGCCGAGAGCATAATCACTTGGCTACGTATGGGTTCGTAATTAATATTATTATTATTATTTATAGGAGTTAAACCTTTTTTTTAGGTTAAGTAATTTGTTGTGAGAGGCTATGTTCTATGCAATGTTAGGCAGAATAGAGTCTAGAGGGAGAATGTTATAGAGATATTAATCTGTTGGAAGCGGCTAAACCAAGCAATCACCAGTTGACAGGTAAGGTCACATCATCAACTATAATTGATCAATAAAGCCTCAGTTTTTTTATCAACACGCTATAGCCAGATCTGGTTTTTACTTCCTCTACATCAAAAATGTCTCTCTATTTTTCTGGACCTTTAGCAAACAACCCGATTTTCTTTCATGCCAAAACAGACCGGATTCAAATGAAATCGATATATTCAAAAAACGTTTTTTTTTACTGAATCTACCTGCTTGATTCTCAAAATAAAGTGATATCTGGTGGTAAAAATACAAATTATAGAAGAGGGATTGGGTACGCATTGTGTCAATGAGAGCTGCATTCCCGTTTTTCATATACATATTATAAAGACCCAGAGTGTAATAGCAATTATAGGACCATAGGACACTCATTTCCTTTAGCACCCGCCTTGGTTCTAAACAATAGTCTGCCTTACAAAAGTCTCAAAGGTTTGTATGTTTGTCTTCCCACATTGAGTCTCCTTGGGCAGTTTTTTCTGTAATATTCTTTTATCTTAATAGTTGATTAGACTAAAAAATATAGTCACAATTATATACACAAGTGTGAAGTGTGGTATTCATTTGTCCCAATGTACTGTACATTGGAATAAAAATATCTCTTCGTCTTAATAATTTATTATAATTTAGAATAAAGGAACATACGCTACTCTGTATTATGTTCCTTTATCTTAATAACACATAAAAGGATATAAGGGAGTGCTAAAGTAAAAAAAAATACCTTACATAGTATTAAATCCAATACTATGCTAATAAATACAAATAAATTAATATAGTTACATATTCATCACAAGTCTTAATGAAGTACACATATAAGAAATTATTTCTAAGAATATCCAAAACAATTTTTATAAATTTAAATAAAAATGTATTATTAATAAAAATAAAGTATAACATTATTTATCAAAGAACTTGGGTAAAATCTTTGAACTTTGGCGTAAAATTGTTTAATGTCGCCCACAGCAATTATGGAACATCCTGTCAGTCTAATAGTGTCAAATATGAGGAACCATGCAGGTTCGCTACGCACGACTGTCCGTATAAGCTTAGAATGCTTAAATGGCATCTTATTTGGAATCTCCTTCACCAACGGCTTATAATTAGCTGTATAATCTACAATTTGCATTTTCTCTTATATGGGCCATATTTGATTTCAATTTGGCTACAAGAAAATGTGAGGTCATTTGAGTAATATTACTTGCAGTATTAAACTTCTTTTAAATTAGTTATTTATTTGGATTTTTGGATATTATTAAATCTAGGTTGAACTAGCCTATACGGGGCATCATGTATAGAAATGAAAAAAACTGGCACATATAATTAATGTCTTTTCTCTATATATTGATAAAAAAAATGCACACATTTTTTTGATGATTCTTATTCATTTCATAAGTTTTATCTTAATACGATTTCCTTCTTCAGTCCTCTATTTTGAGACACAGCTGTATACATAGGTCGGTTTTGATTTTGGGAATCTTGGGCGTATGGATCTGTTTTAGATTACCTGGGCTTCGATGTAGCGTATCTGGTTTTTCAAGAGAGTATGAAATGAAAGAATACATAAACAATGCAATTTATATCAATATAAAGGAAACTTTAGTTATGTATGCAATATCAATATATTTGTTAGTTTTTGCATTTCTATACATGATGCCCCATAATGGCTAGTCCAACCGCATATACCCTAAAAACAGATAGAAATAAGATAATTCAGGGCAAGAAGTCCCATTTCCTCTCTTAAAAGATGAGGTACCTCTAACTCCTACTACTGCTATAATATAGTGTATATATCCTTCTCTTTTTAACTCAGAGGACTTGTTGGTATATAAATCGTAGAAAAGATAAAAAAAAAACTTCGGTATAGAATTAGTAGTTCAAACGCTGTTGCATATTTAGAAGAAGATATTAAGCCAAGCCATCACCTACGTAAAATGCGTAAATTGGCTAACAACAAAGTAAATGATCAGTTCTTAGGCCTCGGGTACGATGCGAGTGGTGAACGACTGGTGGCAGAAGTAGATGAGTGAGCGGCATTGGCTACGATAAGAACGAAAATAATAATAGGAGGGGCTATGAAACTCTGAGCGGTGAGCGGTGAGCGAAATTTAATGTCTAGGATGAGCAGTGGGCGGCAAGGGGCAACATGTTTCGCCCATACGCTCTACGCTCGTGCTTGTCATAGACAGCCATACCTTACTTCCATTGTACTCAATGTACATAAACGTAGGCTGCGTCGCTCTGACGCTTTGCCGCCCACTCTCAACGCTCATATAGTACCCAAGGCCTTACCAGGATTAAGGCATGCCTGCTCATATGCAGACTATACGTACTCAGTGAAAAACCTGACTTAAATAAAATATCGTTTCTCGCGGACAAAAATAATAGCGGCGTCTAAGTACAATCTCGTTAACACTGTTAAAAAATCAGGCTGTTTGCGCAAAAATTATGACCGTATATGAGGGCCTTTATTAATTACATTTTATCATAAAATTGTCAGAATCTTCTAATTTAATTATATTTGTCTATGACGTAAATCCACCAAAAGCTTTCTATACTGAGTCTAATAATTCAATTAAAATATCAAAAAAAAATCACTGATTAAAATAATTTTATCAGATGGTAACTCGAGGTTTGGGAACAACCTCAAGTTACCTTGTGATAAATTCGTTGCACGTGTATGCCTAGGAGAGAGGCAAAATATAACCAAGTTAATTCACAGAAGAAAGTATAAACCTGATTCGTTTTACAACCCTTCGACGACCCACTTTAAAACTGGGAATCAACAATTAAAAGGACAAATAAATGAAATTAGATAATAATTATATACTACGTTCACGTTCACACACGTTTTGAAAACGATCCGCTGGTTCGTGAAAACGCTATGTGAACGGAGAACCACAGATCGTATATATGTTTAAATCCGCTCCACCAAAAAGAATTGATCGGAACGGCAAACCAGTAAAATAACCCGTTATCTTATCAGGTTATTTTACTGGTTTCCTCTTTTATAGTTGTTTGTTTTCGTGAGCTTCCGTTTCTTTTTTTTAAACTGCAAAAACGTTTTTTAACAAAAATTTAATGCTATAAAGGACCCATAAAAACTTTTAACAACTTGTAAATTAAACGTAAAAATTCGCGGACATATTATTAGGTAACAAAAAAGAAGTTTTTACTTGTGACGTCACCGTTATGAAATATCAAAAACAGATATTTCGAACACCTGTATTTTTTGTTCTGTGAACGCGAATAGTTTTGAAAACAAATTGGATCTGAAACGCTTCCAAAATGATGGTGAAAGTAGAAATAGATTGGGGTTCATATGAATGTATTGAATTAGAAAACCCTTTTACTCAAGATGTTTATATCATAAAGAGAGCTAACTTTGAACTTTTTTAGGTTCTAGTGTAATTGGTTCCGGTCCTGAAATATCGTCATCACCCATTTCTCTGTCAACGTGAAAATATACATACGAAAAAATACGTTAGAGAGCATCCATATAGTATGAGGAACTTATATACAAAATTACGTAGTCATAGGTTTAGGGGCTCCCGAGGTATCGTCATATGTGATATGTCAGTGGTATTTGTATTATATACATACAGATTCGATTAATTATTGTCAACACTATATTAATTTTAGAAGAGCAGTGGCGTATCCAGCGGCTAGGTTTGGGGGGAGCACATTCTAAGTCAGTTGATATGGGAAGGTGGGGGGGGGGGGGGGGG
>KZ652070.1:95556-105651 GCA_001010745.2 Gerris buenoi
CCTGTGCCCCCCCCCCCTAGATACGCCACTGAGAAGAGACAAGCTATTATTGTTACAATTATTTAAATTGCTTGAAATCTCTAGTACCCTGATTGTTTACTTGTTAACGTTATTTGAGGGTATATTAGGTTATTGAGTTAAGTTATTGGATAGAGCGCGTGCCTGAGTAGTAGAATACAAGTAGGTTGATGAGTACGCACAGGTATGAATCTATTGTATGTTGGTACCGGCCTTCATCTATAACAATACATGCTGCTATTACAGACGAGAGTCATGTGACCTGACCAGTTTAAATAATATTATAATGCTATTGTCCCAATCTAAACTAAACTTCTTTATTCTCCTGTCATTCCGTATTCTTATCTAAGCGAACGTATTTAGATCTCAAAAGATCTTCAATTGTTTATTTTTAAATTTAAGGTTGAGATGCACTACGCATGCCTGTAGCTTGAACAAAAACATGCCAGGTACTTGCACGTGCTAGCTACTTACACGTGGATATGTTAAATGGCATGGCTGTAGCTGGCAAGCAAGCAGATAAAAACTTAATAAAATTCTTGGCAGAAAGTTACTGGCAAATACCTTCTTTTGACATGCAAGCTACTTCCTCAATTTGGCGGGATGTGTATCTCCGCCTTCACTATTTTTTTTAAAAAAAAAGTCGAACTCGAGGAGTATGAGTAAAACCTATATTAGGGTTCGTTGGTAAGACTAAAAAAGAAACCCTTAGTTTCGTTCCAGTGTCTGCCTATCTCTCTGTACGGTTCCAATAACTTTTGAATCAAAAAGAGGTAGGGTAGAGGTAAATTACACTTTTCAGTATTAAAGATACTGAATTCAGTATTGAATTTCAGTATTGAAGATACTGATACTTACACACAGGAAATATATAGCGAACTCAAAATTATCAGCTGTTCAAATCCAAAATTTCGAATAATTCATGTTGCGCAATTTTTTTTTTTAAATTTTGAGTGGGGTGTCAAATGAAAGATATTAAAGAGTAGATTACAAAAATATGTAACAATTGTGAAAAGTGGTTATTTTTCACGCCATTTTCAACATTTTGCGTAAATATATAACTATAGTTAATATTTTTTAGCTAATTAAAATTCAACAACAAATTTAGTCATATTTTTAAGCGATTAAAATTCAAAAGAGTAAAATAAAATTATCACTATGATTTTATTTATGATAATGTAAAAACAACAACAACAACAAAAAAACACAGTACCTATTGTTTAAAGCAGATCTACTTTGGACCACATTAGTAGTCACAATTGTTCTATCAGATATTAGAGGGCAGCACAAGTGAGGATATGCCTTCTAACTAAGACCAAGGGACAAATTGAGGGGAGGAATGTCTGTAACTAACTGACAACTGACATAATGAATAAATTATAACAAACATTTATAAATAAATCAATCTTCAGTAACCAAACTGACTCAAACTACAGAGCATTCTAAAGAACGAATTGTTTTATCAATGTTCGTAGGCTTCCGCGGTTGCAATTATAATGAAGATCTAGGTCTTCCGGTGGTGACCGCGTCTCGAAGGGTGTACTGTACGTCCATACGTACATCCCTCGAGACGCGGTCACCGCGCTACAAGACCTAGAACTTCATTAGAATTTTTGTCTCACAATCTAAAACCATAAAATATTATTTGATTTCACTTCTGTCTGTTTGTCCATATTATTGTGAATTCTCGTATTTTGAAAAAAAAATCTAATCCGATTTCGATTAAATTCAGATAGTGTTTAAAAGTTACCCCATAAAAATACGCCACAATTGTTATAAGTTCCGTTAGCAAAACAACTTCATAATTTCTGTCTATTTGTCGTTAACATAACTGATATCTGTAAGTACCCAACTCAAAAATGTGAAACTTGGCAGTCATGTTACCCAAACTAAGAAAAATTATGGGGAATCACCACAAAAAACATCCCTTAAAAACAAGAGATTAAACATTTGTTTTAACAGAAATGATTCATGTGAAGATTTAAATGAAAGAGAAAGGATGTCTTGGCCTCGAATTAAATGCTATGGTTTAGTTTTTGCACTAATGCATCTTTTCATTATCGAGTTTCGTGCCTCCCTTTCCCTTCGATTTAATCACAAATTAACGAAAAATCCAAAAAACAATCCCATTTATAGTTTGTCAAAAAACCAAAATTGTATTTTATGAATTTTGCACAGGTCACACTGTCACACATATTTTGTAAGAAAAAAATAGTCATATTTTTAAATAGATCTCGTTTTACCTTATTAATACTCATGTGATTCGATACAGGGCTCAAGGAAGCTATGTGCCACACTAATTGACAGCCATTTTCATATTAATCAAATAAATTTTGCTCTATGAGTTGTATTTACAATATTATCTCCCTTGAAGTGGACGTCATCACAACTAATTTATCGTAACATTCATAGCTTCCAGATACGAATGGAAAGCAGACTTGTTTTACTTATCAACCTTGGTGGTAAAAATACCTTGAGCAGTATGCTCTGAAGTCACCGAGCCTTAAATTAAATCAATACCTTTTAAAAGCACTTAGTTAAGATAATGATATGAAGAAACTATTTTTAAAAAAATAAGAGTATTTCAAGTCTTAAGTGAAGAATGTTAATAAAAAAAAAGTAATTATTTCAGGTGGAAACGGCTAAGAGCAGGTCTAATATCTGATGTTTTTTTTGTAAGCAGTTTTAAGTTTGCCAAGTCCTGGCTGAGGTAAGGGAGTAAGTTAGTTTCGCAATAAACAAAAACCACTTTTTATTGTGTTGAGAAAACCGGTGGTACCGGACATCTAGACTCTAAACCCTACATGTACCATACTGTACCCTTGTCCTAACCAAGTTCTATTCGCTTACATACCGTACCTATCTCTCCTTCCTTATTTCTACTTATCTTTGCCGAGTTGGATTCTTATAAAAAAAACATTTTTTTCTTCCACCCGTAAATTTCCTTTATCTTATACATTCCTTATTTATAGCGATAATCAACACATTCTTTCAGACCTCATTCAGATCTCCATATACACCTACATTTTATTTATTTATTTATTTTTTTTTGTTTTATTATAAAATAAAACTATAAATTCTCTTAAAAGTTCTCATAAACCTTAAAATGAAGCGATTTATATTTTTTTCACACCCTCCTCTTCAAGACGACTGTTTCCTGAAATACATTAATACCCTGAAAGACTTCAAAATTACAAGTGACCTTATTAAGGTTATTTGAGACACCGGAAACAAATCAGAAATGCCATTTTTATTTTTTCCTGCTATCACTGAAGCTGAAAATATACTACGCAAGATATTTATAAATTTTGATGATACCTCAATGTTACAAATTTTAAGATACGGTGCACAATGTACATTGTCCAATGCCGCTTTAAAATAAAAAAAAAATAACCAGGTCAAGTGGATGCTAGCCAGCACACAGCAAGGGTCCACTGTATTGTTTAAGTAGTACCCTATTAATGGTGTTTTTAAAATACTAAAAAGTTTACGTTGAACTATTCTATGGGTCTGATATTCTCAAAACACATAAACAAACTTCTGATAAAGTATTTCTTACCATTGAACCGGAAAACAGCCATATAAATACATAATTATAAAAAACCGTATTTTGTGAGTAAAATAATAGGTAGTAGTTATGAATTACCCTCAATTAGTATTTTAGTTTCCAAAGAAATCTTTAAAAATAATATTTTTTTCTAAATTTCCAAAAAGTGGTATCTTTACTTTTGGTCGAAGAATGTTCAGGAATTGTTTCAGATTTTTTGCACTTCACATAAACGAGATATGGGGGAGGGGACACTTTTCACAACCACTTCAAACTTGCCTACGCTCACCCTATAAAAGTTATAACCAAAGAATTATATATTTTTGTTATCTGCTCGAGGTACCCTTTCATATGATAACTGTGAGGTGAGGTTAACTTGTACTTCGTGTATATATGGCCGGCAATAGCATCAAATATTTGTATACTCTTCTGTTATGTACCCAATTGGCACCCTTTTCCTTTTATTTGTCTGTTTTCCTGCCTCGGGTTGGTATCAGCATCAGCACTTTGTGAATTTGAGGTGCCAACCCTTTGGCTTTGGCTCTCCATTTAAGCAAAAGCGAACACTTATAAATGCTGACCATTAAAATACATAATTATAACTTTTAAAATTGTTGGCAGAAAAATAAATTAATTTTGCTTTCGAGCTAACCGAAGATAACAAAAGCATTGTGATAATTCTGAGGAACGAAATTTTTCATTATAATTTTTTTCAGTATTCAAATATCCGTTTCAGATTCCAGAAAACATTTTTGGTTTCGTGCGTCTGTCTGTCTTTCAATCTTTTTGCGAAGCACTATATTTTAAAAACTATTTGACCTATTTTATTAAAATTTGGTGGTCATAATTAGCCGATAGATTTTAATTGTCACTATCTTTCAAAGGACTCATGAAAGATATTTGAACAATTTGTCGAATATAGCCCATAGATGGCTCTATATAAATTCCAACTGTTACTTACACATTTGATTGCGAATAAAAATAAATGTGACCCATCTAGCAATTGAAACTGGCCCAAATATCCACGCGTTCAATTCCCAGTACAATCAAATAATTTTATATTCAAGTGACCATTCGTCCAATAATACTTAAGGAAGCACACTAATTGGCAGATTAAGTTCATAGTTTTCTCTAACATCATCTATTTTGAAATAGAAAAAATAATAAGTAAGAAGAAATAATAAGTAATAAGTGAAAAAGAAATAAGTAAAAATTTCATTGCCCTGGCGATCTTACTCTGTAAATCTAAAATGGCCAAGAAATTAATATTTTAATAACAGCTATTTACATCTCTAACCATAAGATTAGAAAAGTGGGTAAGTAAGTAAGTGAAACAAAAGGTATAGGTGTAGTTAAATGCATTGGCATTACATTGTGTGCCAGGGTAATAAATAACAATACGGCATTAAAAAGCAAAAAAAAAAAAAAAAAATAGACTGCCAATTAGTGTAGCACATAGCTTCCTCGCATCATATAATGTACTTTATTGCTATATTAACATTAACATTACTATTAAATTACTTTATTGTAATACCTATTGTTTATTTTGTAAAAACTATTAATAGTTTTAGCGATCTATAAAACTTCATAGCGGTGTCGCTGTTAGTTTAACTAAAAAATTGTATTTGAAAAAAAAAATGTTTGACTCATTGAATAGATGAAGTTTAATTTTTTCCCGTCCTAAAATTCCAAATTTAAATTTGAAGTTTAGGATCACGTTAATTTCATAAAAATCGGTCAAAATTTACGCAAGTTATCGCCACACGTTTCATTATTCGCGGACACACAGGCCGACAGAGAGACAGACACGAGAGCAAAAATGTTCCCTGATGTCTGAAACGGATTTCTGTCCTGGGTTCTGTGCCAATTTTAAAAATTCGGTGGAATTTTTAAGATTGGAGATTTATAAAGTTGTTCGTCATAAAAAGTGAACACAATGCTTCCGTTAGCTTCGGTAAGGTCGGAAGTCGGAAGCAATAAACACAAGTTACATGATGGAAAATGCATGAAAAAACATATGAAAGTTAACCTCATGGGCCGGGAGCACATTAAACGCAGGCGATGGTTTTCTTCAACCGCAGAAATTTATAAGACCCCGCGAATTGAGAAGATAGATGCACTAACGGTCGGGTAAGATAAATTTGTGCCCTGCCCTGCTCTGCGTGTCGTTTTGCAGACAGGATGTTCTTTAATCATTCGTTAATAGCTTTGGAATCATTTAAAAAATATTCACTTTATACCGTCTGTAACAAAGTATTAAGGTGTTTCTAAAAATTTAATCAGCACTTTGGGTTATCGAGGGGAATGAAAATATACAACCTGGACTTTATTGGTACTTTTAATTTTGGAAGTTGCGATTATGATTATACTAGTAATATAACCGTACTAGAAACATTAGATTTTATATAAAAAAAAAAAAAAATATTCGAATCAATTCTAAAGAGAAAAAAAAATAACTTTCGTGCCACAAAAACTTCGCTCTGTTTAAAGAATGACCCATACGGACAGTCAGAAATTGGTAGGCAAAGTGGTTTTCCTCCAGAAGGGAGGAAACATTAACTTTCCACCCTAGTTTATAGGGAGGAAAGGATCCCATTACAGCCTAGTTGTGAAAATCGTGGCGGAAAGTAGAAATCGTGGCGGAAAGTAGAAATCGTGGTGGAAAGTAACAGTAGAGCCAACTTATTATTCTTAAAAAAAATCAGTGTTGCCTGTTGCGTAACTAATAGCAGTTTTTTTTAACTCAATGACTCGACAGGTTAAAAGCTTTTTTATTAAATATTACAGAGTTTAAATGACACGGACTTTTGATTGCCGTGATACTTCAATTTTTATCGTCATTTTAAAATGTCGTATGACTTCATAACTGAGTTTAAACAAAACTTGTAGTCCTTGTAGAAAAGAGGTAGGTTACATCCCATCAGGTTATATTATTGTTTTTGATTTCTCGTATTTTAGAGATGAACACAAATAAATTAAATATTATTCAGTTAGTCATTTTGTAGTACATTTTGTGTATTATTAAACATTTGAGTTATAGAGTTATTATTATAATTACATAGTTATTGAAAGTTATCAGGGCCGCCCTTAGGCAGGGGCAACCGCCCCGGGCCCCGCGCTTTTAGGGGCCCGAGGAAAATTTTTTATGTTTTCTTTGATTTCTATAATAACTTTAAGTTATTAAAGAAATCAAAGAAAACATAGTTAGAATTGATGAATTGCACATTTAATTTACATTATTTTTTTCTACAATAAGATGTTATAAAACTTTTTTGTGTTTGTTTTGTTTTTAAAAGTCGTTAAACAAATTAAAGGTATAAACATTTGTAAACTTAGTTTTTAATACCTAAATAAATTGATAAATCGAAATCTTAGGTTTGTTTGTGTTGTTTTCCACCCTTCTGGAGGAAAAATCTTGTACGGACCACGGGAGCAAAAAGTCATTGCACCCTAGCTATAATTAACTCCCTCGGCTAAGCCTCGGGATTAAACTTCATGGTTCCCTCGGCTGCGCCTCAGGAACCAACTAAATAACTCCCTCGGCTTCACCTCGGGATTTAGACAATATGGTTTCCTCGGCTTCGCCTCAGGAACCAACAATAACGCTCAGGGAGTAATGACTTTGTTTCCTCCCTTGGTGCGTAAATAACTATTTCACTGTTTTTAAGAACGAGCTATCCTGTTTATAAAAACAAATATCACTTCTGACACTTCTTGTTGATGATCAATATGAAGGATTTTTTTCAGGTTTATCGATAATACTTGATACTGATGGAGGTCAGGCAAAACTCGTTATCATATAGATAGAATTAGCCCCCTCCCCCCGGAGAATTTCATATTCACAATCAATTTGCTTTCTTTTCTGCTTGGCTAACTTTTTTTTTTCTTTTCTTTATACCTCTTATCTTATCGGGAAATTAATGAAGTAGAAAATTACTTAAAAGCATCTTATTTGTGTTAATGGAATAAATTTATATCAACCACTCACTACTATGACGTTTTGTATTTTAGATTAGTGCTGTATCTTCGTGATCTACAAAATATATTACTATTATTTAAACACAAATAGGCGAACTATAATATGTTCCGTGATCTAGGGAATAGGGTCCTCTATTATTTTAGTTCACTCCTCAAAAGGTGGGACAAGTTATATTGGAGACATGAGAATAAACTTTAGTTGAGTTAAGCCCTCTTAAGGATTAAGACAAAGGGATATCTAGTCTATATAGTACTTTGGGACAAAGTAATATCACACTTTTATATAATAGAGAGAATATCCCTTAGTCAAATTAACTATTAAGACAAAGCGAAATTATCACTAGAAATAGATTAATATTCATTATATTTGACTAATAATTGCAAGATTAAAAGAACTTTTTATATACTAAGTTTTTAAATTTTCTGCCATAAATCATAAATTTCAAACCTGTCAAAATGAAGATTGTAAATATGGGATATGCCAAAACAAATAAAATAACTTGCGGATTTTTTCCGAACTAACTTTTCATACAGCGCAATTTGCTGAAAACGAATTAAATTTTGTCGAAAGATGGATAAAAGTATTAAAATAATGCATTGTCATCGTGTTCTGAGCTATTCTAAAAGTTTCAAATATCTAGCAACTCGGGAAGTTAGTTAAAAATCGATTGCATTTGTTTGTACTGGACAAACAAATAAACAAGAAAGCAAGCTAATAAAAACGTATTAATAATTTCAAGATAAAAAGAACTTTTTATATACTACGTTTTTAAATTTTTTGTTGAATCATATGTAATGTTGATAATATAATTGTTATTGTTTTATAATATACAGTATGTCCACGGATTGAGTTGCCTATACGTGTAAATTCAAAAAATTGCAATTTTCAAAGAAAAGTCACTTTAAGTCGCTAAAAGTTTCAAATGTCTAACTATTCGGGAAGTTAGTTAGAAATCGATTGGCAGATTTGTACTGGACAAACAAAACGAACAAACAAAAATGAAGAAGTAAAATAAAAACGTAGTAAAAATAAGAAAACTATGTGTGAATGTTTAGACATCTACGAAATAGATTACTGCTATTTAACCCCAAATAAGGAAAAACTATGATAAGAAAAACCACTGAAGAATATTTTTCAAAAGAGCTTATTAATATTAAAGTTGCAAGTCTTCCTTCTCAAAAGTTTATTTTTTATCAAATCTCTGGTTTAAATTGACCTTAATGGGCTCTATGTATAATTTAAATTCAATTAAGTTAAAAATAATGAAACTGATGGTCAGTAGTATATTTATCGGATTTGGCTCTGGACTAATCACCTTAAAAAAAGAAGAATACCACGTAATGTTATCAAAAATTCGTTTTCATTGAAGATTCTTATGAATTAATTGGATCCATCTTTATGTCCTGTACTCTTTTTCGGTTATTTCTATTTCCTTCTTATTATAATATGTTTTTTTAAGTCTCGACATCCGTTAGATATTAATTCCATTTGTACGAAACTACTTATTTCGTTCGATCAAGGAGATGGAGATAACAAAGATAACTAGGTCTATGAGGACGGACTAACAACATGTTTACGTTGAATAAAGATAAACGATGGATCAGCCGTCTCAGCTTATTAGATTGTGAGCCTTTTAACTTGAATTGATTGGACATTGATAGTCTCCATTTGGCAGTTTCAGAGCCGCTCTTCATAATCATGTAGGAAAGTAGGAAGTCATTTCTCTTATATCCATCGAAACAATACAATTTTTTTAAAAAAATATATAGTAGTAGTACAAAAATATATGTATAGTCGGATATATTGCGCACGCAGGTTTCAGAATCAGATCGGTTTACAATTCATACTTTTAAACTACTTTCAGTTGCTATCTGCAATTTGTAACCTTTATCTCCATCATAAACAACTACTACTTCTTTCTAATAACAGAAAAACCTTTAGTAATTATTTACGGATAAAGAAAGGCTGATCGCTAAAGGGTTTCATAACATTAAAGAATCACCCTAATTTAGACTCAAGAATAGCAAAACTTTGACTATAGAATATCCACAAGGATTTTTGGTACATCCCGTGGAAGGTAGAAATTTTGCTGATGGACACCTCATGACTGACCTGAGATCCACCTTTCTAACATCCAGGGATCATACATATCCTGAAGGGGCCAAAGAACATGGACAGGATAAAATTTGGGCCAAAGGAACCCAAGGATGACTTTAGATTAGCTGTGCTCAGGGTGCCCAGAAGTAGGTTTCATAGCGCAAGTTGCGCACTGAGAATTTTTGGGGGAGATTTTTGTTTTTCTTTCTTTCTTTATTAACAGCATGATGTTTACTTTTTTTGCTGTTGTTACTTTATGGATGTTGAAATCTAACTTATTTAGCTAACTGACTGACAAATGTTTGCCCACTTCCAGAAGAGCTAGAGACTTGGGGTTTGCACCATTCGACGCGCAACGTCCATATTGTGAACCAAAATAATTATAAAAAGTTCACTTTTCCCACTCCTTCCCCCCTAAAAATTCTGACTGACATTTTCCCTGACATCCTTCCCC
>KZ652070.1:108717-121367 GCA_001010745.2 Gerris buenoi
ACTTTTTTTAAACCATTTAGTGGGCATTAGGCAAAAATAGCTTTTGTGCATACTACTAGATCGGTGTTTGGAAATAAAAAGAAACAGTTTTAACTAATAATGTATGTAATATAATTTAATGTATGTTTTGACTAGTCTATAACTATTTGAAAAATAAGTGAATTTAAACTTATAACCACACTCAAAATTTATTTTTCTACATTGTTCGAATTATATAAACTAACATTTTTTGGATGGCTGGGCTTTCATTACCCTTAATATAAACAAACACCATTTTGAATTAGATTTTTAGGTGCTTTCCCATGGTCGGATTTTGGATATGTTATAAAGCAAGGTTAGTTTAGTTGAAATCGCTCGTGAAACAATTTTGCGCAGATTGAAGGGTATTTTTTCTTAGTTTTCCTAGACTATATATATATACTTCCGGAGAAGGTGAGGAAAAGTAAAAAACACTAATAGTCCAGTTATTTTAGTCAGAAAAATGGCTTCTGTTCCAAAATAATTGGAGCCAATTTTTTTTTCATTAATCGCTTCATTTTGGCGTTCTGAAAAACATATCCAAAATCGAGATCTTTGTCGCGTTAAAAGATATTCAAGGGCAAAGGTCAACAAATTCGGTTATTTGCGAATAGCTCGTTTCCAATGGCTCGGTCCCCGATCAAGATTAAATTTCCCAAAAGATCACAAAATTTCCCACAACAAAGTTCTATTCATTTATTGCGTACAATGGACGGTTTACGAATCATAGGGCGAAGAAAATCTATGAATATTTAATATCCGTCACCGCACCACGTTTTACGTATTTTAACGAATATCTCGGTTCCTATGGCTCGGAGACAAAATAAGCATCAAATCAAAATTAAAGATTATTAAATTCCCCACAGAAAAGGACTTATTAATTATTTTCGTACAACGAACGGTTCAGCAAAAACCTAGCTTATTATAACTTGCATAGTGTTTGTTGTTGCACGACTTTTTTCGTATCTTTGTGAATATCTCGTTTCCTGTGGCTCGGAGACCAATTAAAGATCAGATCAAAACTGAAGAATATAAAATTTCACACAAGAAATGTTATTTTCATTTTTTACGTACAACGAACCGTTTATGTAAGAAATTGCTCCGAAGTTTCTGAAAATGCGTATCAACGACCAATAAATTTGGCTTTTCCTCGAACTACTAACAGCTATTCCTCTAACTAACAGAATAATTTTTAAACTATGACCATGCAAACTTGAAATGTCACTCACAATAATAGAGTAACAGTTCCCACCGTAAGCTGCCTCGAGGAAAAGCTAAATCTTAAGCACCTATATTAATGCCCTAAACGTCTAAAGTGAAATTCATGAGCATCATGGGCTAAAATTAAAAAAAAAAAATGGGGGGAGGACACCCTACGTTTTGGGGGGGATTTGCGCATTGAGCTTTGGGGGGGATGGGCACCACTGGTTGTGCTACTTGGGAATATATTAGAATTAGATATTAGAAGAATGTTGGCAATGTATTGCAGGAGATATGTGTGACAAAGATAAGCAGTGGCTGCGCTACACTCAGGTAGGGTAGGCTACCAGTGCTGACTTAAATTTGAACATTTGTCCACTCCTTCACCATATATTTTAAATAAATTGATGCCGAAAAGAGTGCGAAATATATTTGCGCTTGGGGACAAACCCGTAGGATAACTGTTAAACTAATATTTATCCGAGTGTTATGACAACGGAAGCCGGGATCGAAAGACTAATGCACACACTGGGTTTCACTAAATGCGTGCCTCATCCTCATTTCTCATTAAATTGAGGCACGAGTTGTGAAGTTCGTGAAGTTGTGGATTAGTCAAATTTAAAAGCCTCTCTTTTTTGCAATTATAATACATAAGTAATTAAAAAAAATATTCAAAACATGGTTATTTATATGTTTTTGTAGCACTAAATTTTACATACTAATCTAAAACTAAATATGAAGACCAAGACCCTAAATAAAGTCATGGTGTTTAATAAAATACATTAGAAGAAAATACAAATTCATACTTATATAACATTTGGCAATTCAAAACAATTTCCTGCTAGAATGTAACTATCTAATAATTTCAAGATAAAAAGAACTTTTTATATACTAAGTTTTAAAATTTTCTGTTGAGTCATATGTAATGTTGATAGTATAATTGTTATTGTTATATATAATGTTAGTTAAAATAAATAGTTCCGAATTTATTTACTACACATAAATGACAACCATCTAGAAGCTGATATTAACCTATAAAAAGACAAATCTTTGTACAATGGATCACACCAACACCGAATCTAAACCGTGGCCATCGACATGGCCCCATGTAGAGGACGGTAAGAGAAGAAAAATTTGTACAGTACAAGTAAAGAAATATAGATGTAAAAAAAATAAACCGATACCTAGTACACAAGAGTAAACAAACCTGGTTGTCATACATAATTTTTAATCTATTTCTTTGTTTACTTTTCCTTTTTCACTGCCATTCAATGTTTACCTCTTTATAAAAACTCAAAATAAAGGTTGTAAAAATATGGGCTACGTCAAAACAAATAAAATAACTTGCGGATTTTTTTCGAACTAACTTTCCATACAGCAAATTTGGTGAAAACGAATTAAATTCTGCTGAAAATGACTAAAAGTATTAAAATAATGCATTGTCATCGTGTTCTGAGCTGTCCTGAAAGTTTCAAATGTCTAGCTACTCGGGATGTTAGTAAAAATTCTATTGCAAGATTTGTACTGGACAAACAAACAAGAAAGCAAGCTAATAAAAACGAAGTAATAAAAAATATATTTTTAATCAAAGGAAGAAAAATATATATGCAAGGTGTTTTGGACCTTGATGGACATATATTTAAATAAATTTTCTACAAAAATAACGATTTGTCCAACAAATGTAAGAATTCTATGAAGAAAAAAACACCCGCTATATCATTTCACTAGTGCGCTGATTGACAATGTATCTATCTACGGTCACAATCTAGAATAATTAATAAATATTTCTTATTTATTGCTGTGCTATTTATTGTTGTTATGTACACGTACAAAAAGGCTCCTCCACACTCTCGCGAAGTTACCCAAAGCCGGCCGAGGAACGAGAATGTGGAAAGGTTGCTCGTGTTTCCGCGACTCGCCTCACCCGTCTTCACTTCAGAGACGGTTTTTTGTCCCGAGTCAAAGGGAATACGAGGAACATACTGAGGTGATTGGCACGAAGGGCGAGAGTGTGGATGCGATTGCTTCACCCCGGTCATCCTCACCGATTGTTATCGGCGATGATATTCCGCCAGAGTGTGGAGGGGCCTTAAATGTATTCGTTAAGAACTCCGTCTCGAAGTTTAGTTCAAAACTTGCTTTCTATATACAGGGTTTCCCAGAAACTTTGGGGCTAAACTAGGGAAATTTATAATAAATTGTATGCTGAACATAAAAGTTCTTTTGAACATAGGGTGGGGGACAACATAAAAACCGGTTAAAATCCGGACATCGGTTTTAACCCTTAAAATTCTCCAAAATTACCCTTCTTGTTATAAAACACCTTAAAAAAAACCTTATAGAGTATCGAATTCTGTGACCAATCAGAGCTCAGTAAAAAAAAAAATCATTATTTGAGATTCATTCTCAAAATTCTTCAGGAATTCGATTTCATGTAGGCATTCTCCTCTCTACAAAGTTTGTTTCGAGGTGTTTTATGGTAAGAAGGCTGGTTTGTAGAAATTTTAAAGATAAACGTTAAAAAACTATGATTTTTATGTGGTGACATAAACGTTGGACAGTGGGTAGAACACTTCAACAGCCTTCTTAACTCACGCCTAGTTGAATTCCCCTTGGCATATGCCGAGCTCTTTAACCAAAATAGCTTGATCGTATTTTTTGCAAAAGAGAATTAGAGCTTGTTCTTCAAAATACCAAATCCAAGAAAGCACCAGGATTTGATAGAATTCCAGCAAAATTCTTTAAATACGCACCATGCCTTTTTTCAGGAAGAACTGTTAAGCTGTTATAGTAAAATATTTGAACTTTAATATACACCCAGAAATTTATAATAATTCCTATTCATAAAAAGCGAGATAATAATGAGCCTACAAATTATAGAAGAAAATCATTTATTAATGCTATAGCCAAACTTTTTTCAGGGCTCTTACTCAATAGAATGGTTGAAAGAACATAAAATATAGGAGGAAAAAGCAGGATTCAGGAAAAAATATTCTACTATATATAACATCTTTAACCCGACATCTATCATAGAAATATATTTGAAAAGAGGGAAAAAGAGAGTTTTTGCACTATTCGTAGATTTCAGTGCGGCTTTTGACACTATTGACAGGAAAGCATTGTTTTATAAGTTAAGTGCAATGGGGATGTCAACTAAGATTTTAAATGTAATAAGATCACTTTATCAGCGGACAGAAGCTAGCGTGTGAACAAAAGACAGTCTCTTCGAAACCTTTGAATTTAAAGTAGGACTTAGACAAGGATGTTTGTTTTGTCCTTTATTATTTAGTTTGTTTAGCAATGACATCATAGACTGTGTAGGACGGGGAATACAAATAAATTACGAGTGATTAACGCACTAATATATGCAGATGATATCGTGTTTGTGGCAGATAATCTGGCAACTCTATCCAAAATGATAAGAAGGTTAGAAAATTATTGTGGATTATGGAAGTTAATTGGACGAAATCTAATATTTTGTGTTTCCGAAAAGGAGGAAAAAAGAAGGCTTATGACTGGAAGTTCAAAGATGAGAGAAGTTCTAGTGGATCGGCATGACGTCCTAAGGACCGACCCAGTATAAGAATCATCAGTTAAACGGCCTTGCAAGGTCACTTAGGCCATTGGAATACTTAGGGGTGACTCTTACATCCAGCTTATCATATAAAATTCACGTGAACGAGAGGTGCAGAACAAGGAAGTCAGGAATTTGCATTACTTGGGCTAAATTATTTGGTAACCCTGATATTGATCTGTCGGCTAAACTGAGGATTTTCCAAGCAGTCACGCAAGCAATAATTACTTATGGATGCGAGATCTGGGGTCTTTATAATTTTGAGGATTTGGAAAGGTGCCAGAGATTCTTTATTAAAAAGCTATTGGCAGTGCCTATGCAAACAGCAACGTTCTTATTAGAACTGGAAACTGGCATGGATCCGTTATATGTCACAACGCTTAAAATGCACTTAAAGTACATAATTAAAACCACGAAAATGGATGAAAACCGATTACCTCGGTTTTTAGCCCAGGAAGCGATAAGAAGCAATTCAGGCTGGTACCAGGAATAGAGAAAGCTTTTCAATGAGCATAAAACTAATTTTAGTCAGGGATGGGAGTATGTGTCAAAGTGGGCTATAGAATGGGATGCTCTTATCAAGGTCATTAAAAAAGAACGAGAGCTACGGCAGCTGAAGGCAGCAGAGAGTTTAACGTATTCCGAGCATTACAAGGAATTAGTGCCAGAACTAAGGAGACAAAAGGGAGCAGGATATTTTGAAGATGACTATTCGCTGCTAGAAATGCGGTGGATATTTAAGAATAGAAGTGGAGTGTTAGGCCTAAATATCAAAGCATAGAAACTCGCTGTGTGTCCAATATGCAACCAAGCCGCAAAGGATTACGTGTAACACTTTATAGCACAATGTCCAGCGCTGGGATACATATGAAAAAAACAACTGGGACAAAATGAGTTCAACGTTTAACTATGGATAATTCATAGAGCTACTGAGAGAGCGGGTAAACTGGACATATTTGGTATCCTTTGGTAAGGAAGCCTGGTACTAAAGGACACTAATACAATACTTAGAAAATTTGAGTAGCCAAGAGAGCAATTTTACTACTTCCAATACTAAAAATTTAAATAATTACAAGATAAAAGGAACTTTTTATATACTACGTTTTTAAATTTTCTGTCATAAATTATTATAAATTTGAAACCCGTCAAAATGAATAGTGTAGGTAAATATGGATATGTCAAAACAAATAAAATAACTTGCGGATTTTTCCCGAACTAACTTTCCATACAGCAAATTTGCTGAAAACGAATTAAATTCTGCTGAAAAATGACTAAAAGTATTAAAATAATGCATTGTCATCGTGTTCTGAGCTGTTCTGAAAGTTTCAAATGTCTAGCTACTCGGAATGTTAGTTAAAATTCGATTGCAAGATTTGTACCGGACAATCAAGAAACCAAGTTAATAAAAACGTAGTAATTAAAATAAAATAAACAAAATTACAAACAAACTATAGATATGTGTTATTTTTATCAATTTGTATCCATTTGTTTTACCTCCTTTTATGACATTTTCTAGGTCAAATTATAGCGCCAGTAATGCTTTTAAAAATAGAAAGAGAATAGCCGATTAATATGCGACCCCTCACCGGGATTCGAACCTCATATCTCTAGATTAAGCCTCTAAAGATCAGATTGGTTACAAATAATATTATTAAGCTCATTAATTCATAATTAGTTTATAATCATAGTTAACACTGATTTTTTAATTTAAATAGTTTATTTCTTATTCATAAATTATTTTGGTCATGTAGTTACTGTTAATTCAATTAAATATAAATGCATACACACTTAATTTTTTATTTATATACATATTTTTTTATAGTCATAGTTACCACCGATATTGTAATATAAATACTTTACCCGAAGGTAAAGAACAACCTGTGGTTGGTCAATAAATAAATATCACAATAAATGAATTAGATATTATGGGATTTAAATGTTCAATTAAGTTTTTTTTTCGAGTTTGACGAACCGATATTCTTAATTTTTTTTATAATAATAATTTATAACTATAATTAATAAGTTTGTAACGAAAATAAAATGCATACCTAATTCTGCGTAGCAGAGAGCTCCTATAAGGGAGAAAAGACCCGATAGCACCCATACTACAAGGGCAAGACCTACAGAGCCGGATTCCTGTAATACTCCTTTTGGCGAGACGAAGATGCCGGCGCCGACTATGACTCCAACTATGATAGATATGCCGTCTAGGAGACCGAGTTCCTTTCTCAGCCTGACAGTTCCTTTAGTCTCGGAAGACGCGACGTGTTGCTGGGACGGTATGACTCCGTCCATGCTTCGAATCGTTCCGTGTTTCAGACTCAACTAACTCAGTCACTACAGTTTGCCAGTATATCCTGCCTCCACTTCGACCCTCCTCTATCCCCTCCAGTCTTTACTCGTCGCCAGTAGCTGTGGGTTACCTACTGCAATCACGCTAACATAAGGGTTAGCAGTTAGCATAACAGTCTGTAGTCTGTGCAGAACTCCAGCACCGAGAATGGTTAGGTGCCAAGCATCCAATGTTCTTGCGAGGACTGTAAATACTACAGGGCTACGTAATTAAGAAACTCATTTTAGTACTTTATACATATCTTCTCCTCCATTTGAATTGAAATAGCACTTGCTAAACTCTGGCTACTTAGCCTAGATTATCATTTTTTACTTTCTTTTTTTCTTCTTTAAAATTCAATAGCCCCACCAATAACACAATACTCGTACATATCTGTGAAAATTTAATCTTTCACTAAGTTTCGTTCTTACTTAAGTTGTACTTAAGTTTTTCACTTTGTGAAAATTTAAATACTTAGAAAGTGGGTTAACAAAATAAGTGCCTCACAAACAAGTAAGTCAAATAAAAGTGTCTAAAATATCTTATTAAATTAATTGATCATTAAACTCTTTATAAACATGTTTCATGTTAAATATATAAGACCAGGTGTTCGTTTATATGTGAAGGATTACATTTATTGTTATAAAATAGAGCTAGAACTAAATTTTTCCGGAATAAGCATGTAAACACTAGAAATATAATATTAAATTTTGTATTCGTCGGTTGCTATCCAATATAAAAACATTGACTTATTATTTAGTTAATCGTAAACCGTTTGTTTTTAAGTCAGTAAAGGTAATGGTAATGTTTTAATACAATGCGGATGCGCAGTGCATTACTGCGCTGCAAGCTGACCGCGGTGAAGTAACTTTACCGCATCACTCCAGGCCCCAGGCGTAAAGGTTGTGTTTTTCTTTATATTGCTCGAATGACTTAAACTTACGGACTTAAACACTTAATTTATAAATTATTCACAGTATTTTGCACACCTCTACTACCTCAGAGGTACAGGTACAGGTACTCCTGAGGTACAGAAGCGCAAGACTCATTGGACCTCAATTTATTTATATTGTACCTTGCTAAACATTCCCCTCGATATAAATTTAGAATTTTTGTTTAACAAAAACTGTTTTCCTTTCTTCAATAAATAAACCAATTGAAATTGCCCTAAAAGACTCTTAATTCTCCAAGGAAGGAGCTTATACAGAAGCTTGAAACAGATTAGTCTTTTATTAATATGAACATTTACTATCGTATATAATAAGTACCTACTTAATTTATTTTATTTTTATTTATTTTTTTTTTTTTTGTAATTTTGCTGAATAAAGATTTATTCGCCTACTGATATCTACTGATAATGAGTGGTAATTCATTTTTTACAAGATTGTTATTTTTAATTTTTTATATACGTATTGTGGTGTATGGAGATAAATTATTGTAATTGGTGATTGCAAACAAATCATTTTATGCAAGAATTTTTTAAAGGCCTTTTTTTATGATCGTCCTAGAAAACCTTATGCTTTTGTTAGTTCGTACGTCCCCGTCGCATCTTGGAGCATATCTCCCGACTCCCGACCTACTAAAGTTATAGACTTGAAATTTGGTATACAAGTTAAACTTTTTTGCCCAAAAGCAGAAAAACTATTACAGACTTAAACACTCCAAATTTCTGCGATCTGCGATCAATTGCGAATAGATCGCAATATTTTAATTTTTTTGTAATTTTTAAGTTCATTTCAAAGGTATTGAAGTGTATATTACAAATATGTATCACGTTTCCAAAATGGCGGTCATTTTACCCCCCCCCCCCCCAAAAAAAAAAAATAAACAAATCCAAAATATACCCCCTGCACTACCCCATTAGGATAGCTCCTAAAAAAAGAAATTATACATAAAAAATATATCTCTGTCTAATGAAATTTGCGGGAGTTGATCTAAAAAAAAAAGTGAAATTTTAGGGTGCTGTAACTGTGGAGCCCCAATAGTTATTATTATTTGAAAAAAGGAAGTTGGGTATCATTTTAAAGGTATTGAAATTTTGTTTTACAAAAATATATCGAGTTTTAAAAATGGTGGCCATTTAATCCCCAATATTAAAACTTAAACTTAAAACTTACTACACTTAATCCAGACCTCTTCTACCCTGCGGTGTAGAGGCGTTACAAAAGGACTTCCAGGAAGCTCTATCTCTAGAAATTGAAACAATTAAAACAAATCGCAAAAAAAGTAAATAAATAAAAATAAAAAAATACCCCTCCCCCCCACGGTAATAATTAATAGGGTAATCCTACCCTATTAAGACAGGTCCTGAAAATAAGGCAAAAATACTAAAATATGCATCTCTGTGGTCCAATGATGTTTTTTTTTATATAAAAAAGTCTAATATTAAAAATTTAGGAGAGGCCGTAACTCGGTGGCCTCAAAATTTTTGTCATTTGAAAATTCGAAGTTGGATATCATTTCAAAGGTATTGAAATTTGGTTCACAAAAATATATCGAGTTTTCAAAATAGCGGCCATATTACTCTCTGGCCATTTTTACCGAAGATAGTAAAGGATAATTGCACATCTTTGTTTCTTAAAAGTGAAACTTTTTATGCATATTTTTGTTTAAAAAAAGTAAATAATAATAATGTAATCATGAATTTTTATGACGGAAGAAACCCTTTCAGTAACATGCTGGCAAGTACTTGATGGGATTTTTATAAAAATTGTCCGTCGCGTCTCTGCAGACGGGTGGAAACTTAAATTACTGGGTTGATTTCGATGAAATATGGCATACATACAGGGGCGGATCCAGGGGGAGGGGGCGAGGGGGGGCCGCTCAGGGTCCCGCGCCTTGGAGGGCCCCGCGCCATAGGAAATTAAAATAAAATACTTATACGTTATAGTAACATTTATAGTTTATACTGAAGATTGCCCGCGGGGCCCTGTACCTTATGCAAAATATAAAATATTAGGTTTGTTCCAACCACTCTTCAAACTGGTTTGGAACTGACCGACGCATGCGCAACGGACCACAATTGATAGTTTTTCGCTAATGCGCATGCGTTGTACAGTTAGTATCTAGTTTGAAGTGTTGTTGGAACAAGCCTATTAGAATTATAAAATTCAAAGTAGAGCCTATTACCTAACTATATTTTCGGGGGGCCCCTCGCAAAAAAAAATGCAAATAAATAAGATATAAAATATAGATATTTTTTATTTATGTTTAATATAACCCGCGGGGCCCCGCGCCATATAAAATTAAATAAGTTAACACCCGGTTCCGGCTCTTATAATTAAGCTCTTATAATTGGGGGACACTGTAAAACAAAAAACTTTTTTCAAACAACAAACTACAACATAAGTTTATTTATTTTATGACAAAGTATTACAATTATATTTCACCACAGAGATAGAGATGCATAAAAACGCTGTTTTTAGAGGTCATATTTTCAAAAATTTTATTGGTACCCCCGGACCCCCCTTCAAATGTGCCATTAAACATTAAATTAAAAAAGGTGATACAATGTAAAATTATAAGCTGTTAACATGAATTCTGGGAGTAAATTTAAAACGCTTAAGGATATAGTTTTCAAATTATTGGACAGGTCACAAATACTAAATAGATAACAGTGTAACTTATACTTACAATAATTATTTATATTTAACTATAAACCAAAAAAATATCATGAAGAATAAATATTAAAGTGTAACAGAGTTTCCTTATTGCAATATATTTTTTTATTTTTAGAGGAAATGTGTCTCTTCGAACACGTTTGCAAAAAAAAAAAAATATATATATATATATATATGATTAGTTGAAAACTATTTAATTTAGGCTGTTTATGTTCAAGTAATATGTTAGATTAAAAATATATCATGTAATTATTTTATAAAGTTTTGAATTACTTTGAGAGTAAAAGCAAAAACGTTTCTATGGTTTAGATGAACCCCCAACCAAAGAGAAGGTAATTAGCCGTAAAATAAGGTTCAAGTTATAAGTGGTTTATTATTAAGTTATTTTATTGTTTGTTTATTAGCAATCCCCCGCCCTAACCTAGGGGGCCCCGCCATAATGTCTCGCCCAGGGCCCCGCAAGATCTAGATCCGCCACTGCATACATAATCAAATGAAGTCATATTTCGAGGTACCAAACTAACAAAATTATTTATCAAAAACCGTTTCGACGATTTTGATTAAAATTCTAAAATGTAGATACTTTAAATACGAATATAACTTTTTAATGTCTGGAAAATTTTTAGTTTAATGGATGTATTTATATCGATTGAAATCGAAATTTACACATCAACGAATTGTTCAATAATAAAATTAAATAGATATTATAGCATTTAAATTCAGTTTTATTAGTACAGTATGTAAATAAGAAAGTTTAGTTCGAAGTAGTCTGACCGATTTAGTTTTACTTGAACCCAAAGACCAAAGACTCGAGATAAAGTACGGTGTGTAAACACGTGCATTAGCAGACTTTTATAGGCTCGTGAGAATTATAATAGCTCTCTGGCTGCTACTGATCGCACTAAAAATAAATAAAATGCTACTTTGTTATGAACTACCTAGCAATGTATTTGTAACTAAATATTATCTATATAACAGAGCAAGAAGGTAAATAAAAATAAACAATTAAATGGTTTTGATAGGATATTCATTGTTTATAGTTGTTAAGTTAATATTATGAAGAACTAGTTGGATCCGCGTCAACTAAACCAGAAAGAGCAAGGCCAAACAAACCCTACTACGTTTACATGACAACTTATAAATCGGTATCTACACTAAGTTGATCTAAATAAAAGTTACGCAAAACAAATAAATAACCTTATTATTTAATCGTATGCGTTAAATGGAAAGAAAGTAAAAAAGTATATATAAAAGTATAATTAAAATTTAATTGATAAAATAAAATTATTTTATCACAATGCACTTTCTACGTAATATAAATTGAGAAACAAGTGGTTGAGAAATGAGACTTAGCTGTAAGATATCGGTGTAATTGTGACAATGAGGAAGTGGAACTACGCAATAAGACATATCGCAATTCAAAGAAATCAGTCCGAGACAACTCAGACAAACTTTCTCATATAATGTACATTTAATTACTATTGGAAATTTCATCAAAAATATCATAAAAATAACTTCTCCCGGGCGGGGAATCGAACCCGGGCTCTCTCCATCCGCGTTTTAAGCTATTTTCTCAGGAACTATATTTTTCCCAGATTCGTAATTAAATTGAGTACATTTTAGAATTTTTTAATCAAAATCGTCGGAACCGTTTTCGAGAAATGATTTTTTTTCGTGTTTTTTCAGAGTTTTTGGGGGGTAGCGCCCTCAAATTTGGAGTTAAAATTCATTTCTCGATTTCGCCTCGGGGTATGATTTTTCTGAACGTGTATGCCAAATTTCGTCAAAATCGGCCCAGTAGTTTAGGCTCCAGGCGTCTGCACAGACGACAGACAGACAGACGACGGACAGACATTTTTTAAAAACCACTTTTTTGGACTCAGGGGACCTCAAAACGTGTAAATCC
>KZ652070.1:121937-133928 GCA_001010745.2 Gerris buenoi
TCAAAAAAATGTGGTAAACTCAAAAATTTACATTTTTTTAAAATTTTGAGTTGGGTATCAAATGAAAACTGCTGAAGAGTAGGACACAAATATATATATGCTTTTTTAAATTTTGCATTCCTTATTGGTTAAAAAAATCAAAATATACCAAAACAAATCCCCCCCCCTAAACCATTATAGATCGGCTGGTGCTAAAATTTCGAAATAATTCATACTAATACCTTATTGCGGCGCTTTGAAAAGTCCATCTGGGCCTCCAAAAGGCCTCTGGGAGTCCATCCTAAATTTTCAAAAATTGCCAATTTTGGGCGTGAAAAAGTGATGTGCGCCCAAAATTTTGAGTTGGGTATCAAATGAAAGCTGCTGATGAGTAGGACACAAATATATACACATATGCTTTTTTTTAATTTTCCATTCCTTATTGGTTAAATAAATCAAAATTACCCAAAAATATTTCTCTCCCCCCCCCCCACCAACCACTATATAACGGCTGGTCCTAAACTTCGAAATAATTCATTGTTATACCTTATGGTAGGGGGGTGATAATTTCCTGAAAAATGTAATATATCTTGTCTTTATTTCTGATAAAAAACATTGTGACCCCCGGGGGATCGACCCCGGGACCCTTGAGATCGAATACAAAAAATCATAATTACATAACGGGTATGCTTACTCATCTACAGAACCCTAAAACGTACTTGGACGCAAGTACTTCCCTGTGATTTTTTTTAAAGTAAAATGGACGTGGCTTAGAAAATAACAAAAAAAATATTGTGGCGAAACTATTGAGAATTGACCCATAGTAGGGGAGACTGTTGTGACCTTGGATCAAAATTTACTTTTTTATTTTTTAAAAAGCCATTTTTAAATTATAATAACGGAAATAGTCTCTCCTGATAACACCATTATTTCTACACACTATGTATTTTTTGAGAATTTAAATATTAAAAAGTTATAGGGGAAAAAATATATTTCTATTTTATTAATATGTGATCAATAGTACAAGACCATAATGTACCATTGATCACGTCTTAGTATTCCTTGAATCATCAACGTCATATACCTTAAGGAAGATAAAATGGATTAAAAACGACATTTTTAAACAGGAATTTGTATTGTAATAATTTTTATTAAAATTTGTATTGTAAAATTTTTAATTGTTTATAAATGTTTTAAAAATGAGTTAAAAGTCGTTAAAAAACGATAAAGTTAGAAAAGTCTTCTTGGATCATCAACTGTCGATTAGTTCTAGCAGAACCACTCAATTCGACTTGGGTTGGCAGTTTTACCACAATATTTTCCGGTAAAACATTGTTGTGATCCAAGGTACATGATGGTGCATTTTTCCAAACTTAACCTTCTCAACACTCTAGGTTATGTTTAAAACTGAAGTATGGCATAACAAATTACTCACCAATAAGTAGTGATTCAGATACAATGTGATTTAAAAGAAAAAACACAATTGTCAATTAAAAAAAAAAAAATAAAGGGTAAAACCAAAAGTTGTTACTTTTTGAGGTAAAAAAAAAGATTTTTTTATTTTATTCGAAAACAACAGAACATGGACAACAACTGTCAGGCTTGCAAGGACTTCACTAAGTATATACATTGTCTTAGTGCAATTCTGTCACGTAGATAACAGCATCTTCTAAGAAACTGAAGGGTGATCCAAGGTACACTGTGATCAAGGTACAACGGTCTCCCCTATATTATATAGTGGTTTTTGTTACAAATGATGGGTAGAATCTGCCCTCTTCGTTTGTTTCATCGGACCAAACCATACTCTCTTTGGCGGTACAATGTAAAGAGGTATGATGTGTGAAGTGGCGGGGGGAACTACAGGTATAGTAAAAAGGGCCTAAGTGATGGCCTAATTGCTAGGTTCGAACAAGTGGTTCGTCCTACCCGTCTAGTACTAGTACTAGGACCTTACTACTGCTAATATCCAGAACATGGACATTCTTGACCTTCATCTTCCAATACTTTGTTTTCCTACCTCTAAACCTAGAATGTCATACTTCAATTACCTTGTATACTTGACTCAATTGCTTCACTTGCTCTGGCTACCAAGTTTTCATCATGTTGACTCTCCAGAGGCTCACAAAAAATCAAACTGGTCTTGAGTTACTATCCAAGAGTGAAAGACTCCCATGTCCAGAGCTGATAGCATGCTGAAATGTGAATACTCTCCGGCATAACTCACTGCTTCTTGGGAACTACTCTCAGAGGCATGACCACTATTAAGTTCTATCCCATTATTAAGTTCCAAAGTGAAAACCTACCTTTAGAGAAAGTAAAAAGGTGAAGTTGGGCACAATTCTTAATATTAAAATACACAAAGACCCCAGTTATCCAGAGATTTTAAAATAAATAAACTTTAAAAGTTTGTTCAATAATTGCTTGACTTCTTTCTGGTTGTAAATTACAATAATCATGAGCAAGTGTCAGAGAATGACACTTGATGGGGGACTATCCCAGTAATGGGTTCAAAATGTTGAGATCCACAAAATATCTCGCACAATTTCCTAAGGTTCAAGCTTCCACACTCTCTGCAAGTTTACCTGAGAGCGTTCTCGCCTACTCTCAGGCAAATCATGTCTAAACCTAGTCAATGAGCTCTTGTCGGAGCCCTGTTTTTATAGCAAACCCCTCCATATTCTCGCCATCAGTTACAAAAAGTTGCCCCCACAGCACTCAGGTGTGTTTTGATTCTCCATTGACTGTTTTATGAACTTAACTGATTTTTATTAATATATATATTATAGCAACTTGCATCTTGGGGTTTTAGACAGACTTAGTAAACTAAGTTATCAATTTAACTCACAAGGGTAGGATAACACCAAAAAGAGTGTAGATCCCTATTTTGTAGTAGATCCACTTCTGTAAGTAGGGAGTAGGAATTGAACCCAGAACATTTAAGGAAAGCAATATGTTAACCAAGAACCCCCTCTGGGAATCCAGCCCATATTAAAAAGTTTTTTATTTAACACTAAACATAAACCCAAAATAACTAAATAAATAATTAATCAGAAACAAGGACTAATAAAATATAATAAACTCCTTCTCAATAAATATATATAATAAATATTTATATATTTTTTTTTGTTTTGTTTAAAAATATATAAAATTGAGAATTTTTTTTTTTTGTCGCAAATTGAAAAATTAATTCCTTTGAAAATAAAATACAATTTACAAAAATAAAATTCCCTACTTCTTCCTGAAGAGTCATCAGCCTTTATAACCACCCCCGTCTGTTTAATTAACAAATAAAAATAACACAATTTACACTATTGGTTCTTCAATTTATAAACTCATGGCATTACTTTTAATTCAAAACAATTAATTAATATTATATTAATAATAGAACAAATAAAAAGTATAACTATTACAATAAATACATTTTTTTTATTAATGATTTCATTTTTATTTTACAAATTTTCTGTTATTATTTCATGAATAAATTGATCAGATGTTTCAAATATGAATATCTATCCAACCAGTCCCACTTAATTCGTAAGTTACAATATATTTTCAATGGGAAGCTTGATAAAATCTAATTTCGCATGCAAAATCTAACAGATCATGGTGCCATAGATAATTTAAATAAATAAGTCATTTCTTTAATGATAATTTCTATGGACCTTGATTTAGAAATTTGTGACTAGAGCAGCTGCTCCAGACAACTCTACTAGTCATAACGATACCAAAATTGTCACAAAATTTCACCAAGAACTTGACGACAGTAAAGTAACTCAATTTAGACCCGGGAAAAATCTCTCAAAATATAGTAATCTCTCAGTATATAGTGTTTTTATTTATAAGAACTATGAGTCACTACTAGTTACACTACCTACTCCCTACCAATTATGAAAAGGAAAATGTAAGCTATATAAGTATATTGTATTTTACATGAAATATATTAAAATTTGAAAATTAAGTTCACAGATAGCTAACAGTTTAATGCAAAATGTATTAATTTAATTTGTTGTCAAATAACCAGAATAGCTAAACTGTTTTAACCACTTCAAATTAGTCATTATAAGTGAACTGATGAAGAATACTATAGTACCATTATATATATAATTGTTTTTAAGTTAATGTTATTTACATTAGTGCAATTATTGTACAGCAATTAAAAAGGAGTGACAATTGTCAAAAAGTAAAATTTTAAATAAACAAAAAACATTGTATAAATAGCACCTACAATTAAATATTTAGGAACAGGTTTAATAAATGTTTCTTTTTTTTGGTTAAAATAAACAGACAGGCCCCAGTTATCAAAAGTGTGATGACAATAACTTTTATACACAAAAAGAAAAAAAAAAAAATGAGAGATGTGTTTCCAAACACCTAAGAAAGAATGAGATAGTCAAGGGTCGATGAAATGATTATTCTCAGTTGAGGAGGACACTTTGTATTTAGGTCGTTATCCTATAAGAATGTTGGCATCAGGTTGCTTCAATATTATCAGTTAAACTGAATAATCTTACAGTTGTGTCATCTGAGGTTGTTAGAAGGTGCTTCTTGTCCCTGCACAAAAGAAAAACAGATTTTTATAACTCATAATATTCTTTGACACTATACCAGACTTATAATGTGTGTATAGTACACTCTGACTTCTCTGATTTGCCAATTTATGTGAGGGAAAATAATGCCACTAGGCCTGAAGGAGGCACAAAAACTTCGAAAAAAGGCTTAATCAGTGTTTGGAGTGTGAGGGGAACCACTTACCTGATACTTTGTTTATATCTAGGTAAATTTAATGTTATTAAATCAGGAAAAAAAAATTTAAAAATTATTTTGTAACATTCTGTGTTTTATTATATTTTCAAATTCATACGTCTGCCGCGCTCCACCCTGTATAAATAAAGTAAATACTTTTATCTACGATTGAAACTTAATATAAACATTGTATCTCTGTTTAGATTTGTAGAAAGTGATTCTTTACGCACCTGTATTAATTGCACATGAGTGTCTCATAGTTTTGAAGAATTCCTCTTCTTTACCACTCTAGCACGGTAAAGAAGAAGAATTCTTCAACTTTACGCACGATTAGCGAGTTTGAACATTTGTTATGTTACATTTAACATAACTAATTTGATGTTTATTTAATAAAAGTAACTGTTTGTATCGAGTTTTTTGAGAAAATCAATGAGTGATTTAAGTGATTATGACGAATCTGAGGAGAATAATACACCTTCCCAAATAATTAATTCGCACAAAATACAACTAATGAATTGATGTCATATATCAAAAGAGAAATACGAGCTAACATACAGGAACATACTTATTTACTTAACTACTTACTTACTTGTTTATTCCTCCATACTTGCTAACATACTTGTTTATTCCAAACAAGTACCCTCTTCTGAGTTATAACATACAGGAAGTTTATTATTTTTTTCTGTATTTATTATTAAAATCTAACAATCGTAGATAAAGTACGGTACGCAACTCGTGTGAAAATGGCATTTTGCATTGCTCGTGTGGTTTTACTACCCTCGCTATCACTCGGGTGCAAACTCCATACTCGCATGCAAAATGCTATTTTCCACACTCGACGCGTAATGTACAATATTTCATTTATTAAAATTGCAATTTTGTTTTTTCAAGGTAGTTCTGCCTTTTTTTTTTAATAAAAACTAGGTATGCAATGCAGTTTTCTGCTTGCAATATTGAGCTGAGTGTTCATTATAATCTTAAACAATAAAAATTATTATTTATAAACAGCTGAAATCGGATCAAAAATGTAGTAATATTTCTAACTTTTAATTAAAAAGCATTTTTTCCTGTTTTTGTTATGTATAATTTTGCTATGGTATTTTAATAAAGACCATAATCATTATTCCCTTGGGACAAGCTAGGAGAAAAGCCACTAGGCTTTCCACAAGCCCATTCCAGTATCAGTATATTAACAACAAATATCTTTTATGTTTAATTATTTAAAAAAAAAACTATATAAATTACCTTGTTACAGTTAGGCTGAGTATTGTGTCGGCATGACCGGTCAGAGTCCTTTCAATTATTCCCTGTTTAATATCAACCAATGCTATCGAACCACTGGTAGTTCCGACAGCTATATGGTCACTGTCCCCTACCGCAACTATCTTAGTTATGCCAGGATTTACTCCAACATATTTCTTCACTACCTGTTAACAAGATGACAGAGATATAATACATTAGCAAATATCAAATAAAAATATATTATAAATTAAGTTATACAATAGAATAAGAAATTTGATTATTTCTTTAGATTTGAAGAAAGGAGAAAGACATCAGAAGAAAAATTAAGACAGAAGATGTCATAAAAAGACATCATATTGTCTAATTATGGAATTGATCCACAACTCTCTCCTTCTTTGGAAAAGCACTCTGATTGTAACAATGATTTGTATTAGAGATGTATGTACTTGTATTAGAGATGTACCAGGTAACTGGTTAAATGCAGTGTGACATTTATTGGCTGCATTTTATATGTGCATTAAGAGTACACATCTAGAGCAAAGATCTGACTCCTTGTGTGACATTGTGTTGGGGCTTAGTCAGATTTACTGATGGGGGAAAGCAGCACTTGACAGAAATGTGGGCCTTTAGCAAGCACCAGGTCTAAACTGCTTTCCTAAAATATTAGGAATGTAAGGAGCAGGTCTCATCTTATTTTTTTTATTATTGGTCTTTACAATAATGTAATGTTTCTTAATTTTTTAGAACGATGGCCCCCCCGGTAAGCTTGTTAAGCTTTCAAGATATATAGTAGATGCTCATGTGGAGTCAAGAAATTTTTTTTAATTTATGTAGAATAGATAATGGACAACCCAAATAATTGTAAGAAAATCTACAATTAGCATGTTTAACATTAATGGGATTTTATGATATTTAAATTAAACTTAGCGTACCTGCCTGATGTAGTCCCAGACATAGAGACCTCTTGACGTGGTGACTAAGAGAGAAGAGACTTCTGAATCCTGACTAAACATGAGGTTCTCTATACAGTAGACGTCATCACCCCCTCTTCCTTCACTCTGTCCTTTGAAACTAAATTCCTTTACGATCTTAAATCCGAACACAGTCTTAACATTAGTTACACTAATAAAAATTTCAATATATTATATATATAAAAAATTTTGATTTTGTTTATCAATATAAACCCAAAAACTCTCTGTTAATCCTCCTAGGCTCAAGGGTGGGTCTAAGAGCTGCCAAACCCATCAATTATTATATTTAATCTAGCCGCACATTTAATTGAGTCTCCAACATTCATCCACTCGCTCAACTAACACATCTGGACATGTATGATAAGTTACAATGGAGTTGTACACCTCTTGACTTTAATATTTGAACACCTTTGATTAGTAACATATAGTCCAACACTCATAACTTCCACCAGTCCTTATGCTATTTTTTTAATTTTTACTGTCTACTGATTGTTCAAATGAATAAAAATCAAATTCCACATGTCAGTGGTAGTAGGAAATTGTAGAAAGCAAAGAATCAGAAGAAAAATAATGTTTTACAATAATCGTGAAGACCAGAGAGAAACATTTTATTTACATAAATAACAGTGATGCTGCCCAAATAGAATGGGTTGCTAAACGCACACAGTGTACTGATCTATCGTTAGACATTATTTAAATAATAAAAATAAGACATCCTACAATAATGATTGGAGAATAAAGCATTAGATTTTATATCTGGTTATGGTACATTCTTTTTTCAACCTTCGTTGATTGCCTTTAGTTAATTTAGATTTAATTGAATATTTTTCTACTGAGATTTTTATGGAGCTTTATCCACAGTGAATAAAACTCAAAGAGCAAAATTAATCTGGTGATAGTAAACAAATAAAATAAAATAAAAATCATCATCTGTTTACTGATGATGAACAGGTGTAAAGTGGATCTGACGCCTTACCTGGAGCCAATGTTAATTTGTGGATGTTGACAAAAATTATTTCAATAAAATCTGTAAAAACTGATATTTTTGTGAACTATTTAGTTAACTTGATTTGTTCACATACTTACAGAAACGACAATTTAATAGACTAGTTTAAAAATAAATGAGAAATAATGATAATACCTTGGCAGGTGTCTGAGTTGTGAAGAGAGCAATGTTGCCCAAGGTATCGCCAACAACGGCTAAGTTGTTATTTGGATGTACAGCCAAACTGATGACTTCAGATATGTTCCAGTCTTTCTGTTTGAACCAACAAATTGTTTCTCCGCTGATGAGGTTGAACACTCTCACAGCACCATTCCTATATGCTACTACCGCTCTCTTACCTACATCAAAGAAATGAATTAAATAACAAAATATACACATAACAACTTATGTATGTATACATGACATTCTTAAAATGTTGCTAATAATAATTGATCATATCTAGCCTAACACAATATTATGGTGAAATTTCTTTACAAAATCTTAAACAAAACTATTAAAATTAATTAACACTGAAAAAATAGAAGTATGGCACATATTCTTCCCTTATACTATTGCTTTGAATATAAGGTGCATCCTGATTTTCAAACCAAAAATTTGTAAAAAATTAATGCATCAAATATAAGACACATCTTGTTTCAAAGGAAAAATATCGTCCATTCTCTTTTTTAACAATTCGTTCAGACGTCAAATTTAGGCAGTTTAGCATGGATGTTGTGGGAATATTGAATCTTTATGTAACCCAGACCCTTAACCTTACCCTATTGAAAGTAAAAAAGGACCTGGTAATGAAACTGTAATAGATAATTAGGTATATAGGTAGACGTTCTTTATTCTTAATAAACTGACTTTACTACATATCTAGTAAAAAAAAAGTTTATTATCTGAAAATTTATATCAATACTCATTCACTGATGAAAACCGATTATAGTGTGGTTGAAACTACACATTCACCAATACCAAGAAAATATTAACAGTATCATTGGAATAGAGAAAGTTTAGTGGTATATCTAAAGAATTAAATCTGTAAGATAACTTATTAAATTGACTCGACCCTAATTAACAACCTGTGGCCTTGCCTTGAGCTGGGAGCTAAACCACATTCCTAGGTTAGAGAGATGTCAATATAACCATGTCACTCCTGCAGCATTATCTATGAGCAGCTAGACCCATCTGCTAATTTACCTAATTCATTAGCTATTAAGCCATAATGGTAAACTAAACTAGGTTTACTTTTTTAGTTGAATTTAGTTATTATTATTGAATTATTATTGAAATTAGTTCAATTTAAGAAATGCGTAATTGATATGCTTTACCATCAGGCATGAAAGAACCGGAGGGGCTGCTGCACTCTCCAGAGAAGACTTTACACTCCCCTGATGGTATCTTCCACATATAGACGCTGGTTCCAAGTCCTCCTGCCATTAGAACATGGGCCTGCTTATGCCATTCTATCCACTACAGTAAAAACAAAAAAATCACATTTATAATAATTATTTCTTAAGAAGATATTAATTATTTTATATGAGAATCAAACAGAAGTTCTCACTGATACAAATATTTTCTTGAATTTACTTTCAAGCCCTGTGATGTTGTTGGATGAGCCTTAAACACCTTTAACTTGAAATATTCTCATTAAAAAAAAAATCAGAATAGCTTAGGAATGGCGATCATGGAGGTAATTAAACATTCTTACTGATGTGGCCATTAGTGACTTTGTTCAGGGTGGGAGGTGGGCATCTAATATTTAAGGCAACTTTCACACTGAAGTAGCGTCGCAGGATGCATGCGTCCTGCGGCTTGCTACTTTGGTTTGAAAGCCGCCTAAGGATTGAAAAATGCTGATGGTATAATTATTTCCACTTGTGCTCTTTAAATTTTTTTGCAATAAATTACGAAAAAAAAAAAAAAATGTTTTTGTAACCCCAAAAACAGAGAGTTTGACTGCCCTCTACAAAAACTTGTTAAAATTAAATTCAGTTTAGCTCTAAATTGAAAATATGGCACTAAATATTGTAGAGACAACAACTCCTCAGAGTGGCAGGGAAAGATGCTGCTGACAGTCTTACCTGAACTTCTTCTATCCTCTCGGACCAAACTTTGGTTAACTGAAGATCACCGTCAGTCCTGTAAACTTCGATATCACCCATCATGTCGGCAATAGCAACGTAGTTCCCGTCAAAACTAAATCCAACTTCACACACTGAATCCTGCAATAAAAATAGAACATAAAAATAGGGATTAAACATTAAATCTTCAAACTTTCTTTAAAATTTATAATTTTTTTAAGTTTCATGTTCTTGAGTTATTTTCTGATACTCCATGGAGGAGATTAAGGCCTTTTTGGATCTTTGTATTCTGACTCTAATTTTGGCCAATGGTTTCACCTCTCCAGGTTTTCCCATCTTCGAGGCTAAGATTAGGTAGTCTCTCTTCTGCAATTAATTGAGTGTATAGGGCAGGGCGGAGGCTGTCTAGATTGTCAAGGTTGGGTTCAGACCTCAGTGATTGTGGGAGTTGGTGTCAGTAGCGTCTCAACAGCTAAACTTTGGAGGAAGAGGAAGTGGCCACCAATTGTTGAATTAATTAATATGGAGCGTCGCTACCAACCAGCCTAAGTCCATATGGTCAGAGAGGTTAGGCTACCCTTCCGGCTGACTGACCCACCTGGGCATTGGCTTGCCAGGTGCTTGAGGTCTACACTACTTTGAGATCAGCTAAGTGTGAAATCATCTCCTTCCAAAGTATGAATGATAGCAATAAGCTACCAAGGATCATTCAATAACTACTACTGTCTTGTAAGTAATATGGGTAAGTGAAGATCATTGTGAAGGAAAGACAGTTGATATGGAGAGATTATTTCTTTAATAATGGTTTGTAATAACTCATTTAATACATATGGAAGTACCTCGTACCTTATAGTGAGATAATACTGAGACTGGGGTGTTAGTAGATAATTTCCAGATTATGGCCTTATCATCCTCTCCACCTGTAATAGCGTACATGCTATTGGGATGGAATGCACAGCAGAAAACCGACCCTAAAACAAAAAAATAATAATAAATAATATATCACACAGTTATACAAAAGTAATCTATATATAAATTTTAAATATTGTAAAATTGTAGTTAAATTGTTTGTGGCCCTAATTTTAATAAGTGGTTGGGCGAGGAAGAAGTAATAAAATAAAAATGCATTACTTATTACTCCAACAATGAGAATACTATAAATTTCACCACTTAAGAAAGACAGACTAAAATTCTTTATGGTTTTATTAATTCCGTCTTTTAATCACTTGAGTAAGCGCTCTAAATGACTCTCTTTATGGATATTTCACCTAAGCCAAGTTTGTTCAAAAAACACTAAAGAAGGACTCGAGCAGAAATGGTGGCAGATTACTTCCAACCAAGGTATCAGAAGGAAATCTCTTAGTAGAAAGTATAAAGTAAAAAGGGCCACTGCTACCAGAACTACAGGGTGGGTCAAAAAAACCCGCACTTTTTTGAAGATTACAATGCTTTAAGGAGAGTCCTATTCCTAAATTTGTGGCACTCCAATAATATGTCCTGAGATGTTGCAGGTACAGTTGATTAGGCAATAACTGTCAGGATCCCCTGCAGGTTGCCAACAAATCAGCAAATATAATAATTTAGACTTGTTTTCAACATTTTGATTGCTAATGGTTAATTTATTTTGTTCATATGTGCTTTATCAGTTTCTTTAGTCTCTTGTGGAACATTAGACTATATTAGTAAACATCTACAGGGTGGGCAAAAAAAACCGCACTTTTTGAACACTTATAGCTCAGCTTCTGTAGTAGATAGAGATATGGGGTTTTCGGGGTCTGAAAACTACATTGTTATGTTTCCCACCTCTACTTGATGTAGTACTCAATTGCTTGATCATGCCCCCTATAGCCATGATCTTCCACTTTTTTCCAAAATTCAAGCAACACTTGGGTGGACAACGCTTCAGTACAGATGAAGAGGTGAAGAAAGAAAAAAAAAAAAAAAAAAAAAAAAAAAAAAAAAAAAAAAAAAAAAAAAAAAAAAA